>CM035630.1:74912053-74914553 GCA_020496765.1 Gossypium stocksii | reverse complement strand
AGAGATTTTTTACTCAAAAGGACTTCATTTATAACATTACTTACAAAAAATCATATGAGTAATGTAACTTAGGCATACAAAAATAGCCAATTACAACCACAAATTGTTCTATACATGCCATAAATTACACTTGAAATATGAAATATACCAAAAGAAGCTTGATAGTGTGTTGCGTGACTCCAACTTTATGGTCCTGATCTAACACGCTCAATATCTACAGAAGAAGGAAAAAGGAAAAGGGTAAGCTACAATAACTTAGTAAGTCATATGAAATTCATAGTAATGAAACAATTCAATATATCATTAAATTAGCAACATAGATGCTAATCACATATCATTATACAACTAGCTTACTCTTTGTGCTCATTCCACAAACCAACCATGAACATGCTTAGTAATAACATTTTCAGTATACCGTACCATTTTCAGTTCACCTATACAATCACCTCATCACAATACAGTTAATCTATATCCCATTGAGCAATTTTGGAATATGAACAGATATATAGAGGTTAGCACATAAGTGCTATATAGACATGGCGAAGCCATGAAGTAGCAAAAGCTACTAACAATAGGGTAGCCGAGGCTACAATCGGTGCGGTAGCCGAAGCTACAATCAGTGTGGTAGCCGAAGCTACAATCAGTAACAGTACAGAAGTTAACCACGGGCCTGCTCACACAAGCTGGCAAGTGTCTGCAGCACATACAAGACTACCTAGCACCCAGGTGACTATAACAGTCAGAACAGTAGGCCTCAAGTGACATGTCACCTATATCTATGTCTATTCCTACTTGCTCAATCGGGATTTACAGATAATGCATAAATCAGTAGTTTCAAAAGCACATACAATGATCAATCGGAATTTACAGTCAATACTATTTTCCATACATTCAGTCACCTCATAGAGCAATTATCCATGTATCATTATATAAGTAAATATTCTAACAGAACTAATCGAATTCGCTAGAATTACATATAACTTACTTAGATTGCCAAAAAGGACTAATTTTCGAAATTAGTCGAGGGTTTTCTCTTTTCCCCGATCACGGGCTCTTTCAGACCATTCTTGATCTAAATTAACACATATAGCACAGATATGAATTATCTATTTCAATACGGTCACAGTTCACATTTGGGGCAAATTTCTAATTTTACCCTCAACTTTGCAATAATTACTAATTAGTCCCTTAGACATCAATTTTTCATTTTCTTTATTCCATAAGCTTACAAAGCCCATTTTTACAAATATAACACTGAAATATTCAGTATTCCACACATTTAGGAATAATTTGTAATCTTTACAAATTAGTCCCTCTTTATGAACTTTCATTCAATTTCATCCATTAAAACATGCATATAGCATTTAAAACTTCCATTATCTACCATTAGTAAGCCAAAGACACTCATTCCACAAATGGGTAAATTTTTATACCTTAATTTTTCTTCAAATAAATGGTAGAATAATGAAATACAAGCTTCAAGGAGTCCAAAACTGCAAAAATAATTGAAAAAGGGACCAAATTGCACTTACATAGAAGCTTGAAAAATTTTGAAACCTTTGGCTATGGAGTTTGGGATTTTCGGCTAAACATGGGGTGTTTCATGGAGAAGATGATGTTTTATTTCATCTATTTTGTCTTTTACTGTTGACAAAAATGCCCTTCCATCTATTACTTAGAGATTTTCCATGTAAGGTTATTTTGGTCCATAATACTTACTCATGTTTTATTGCCACATAAAAGCTTCCTATTTCATGCAACAATTCAATCAAGTCCAGTTATCATCTAATAGGCACATTTTGCACTTTTCTTAATTTAGTCCTTATCGGGAAATTGAGCATCAATAAAGTAAAATTCTCATTCAGTATTTTAACTCTAATTTTTAATCAAGCAGATATCATCTAAAATTCACATAATTAAAAATTTTTGCTTCAAATTTGTGGTTACGAAACCACTATTCTGACTAGCCTCTAATTCGGGTTGTCACAACTAGAGCTTGCTTACACAAGGTAAGCAAGCGTAACAAGAAGTGGGCCAATTAGAATCAAAAGGATGTGCAATTTCAAGTAGGTGACTCCATCCTTGCCAAACTACACTTGATGTTGTGATATACGGGTTTGCACAAGGGGCTTGTGCGAAGATATGAAGGGTCGTTTAAGGTTGTGAAGAGAGTAGGCAAGGTAGGCTACAAGCTTGAGTTGCTAGCAAAGCTTAAAGTGCACCCAGTGTTTCATGTAAGCATGCTCAAGCCATTCCATGGGGATCCAGAGGACCCAAACCGAAGCAAGTTTGAAAGAGCACCGATGGGGGTAAAGCTCTCTTATGATTGTGAAGTCGAAATCATTGAGGCTGATCGGGTGATTAGACAAAAGTACAATAGACCACGACATGAATACTTAGTTTGATGGAAGGGACTTCCCGACAGCGAGGCAAGTTGGGAAACTGCTGAAGCATTGTGGCAATTCCAAGAAAAGATAGACAGATTCCATGAGAAAGATGC
>CM035630.1:74897053-74909553 GCA_020496765.1 Gossypium stocksii | reverse complement strand
TGCTGTGTCAGATGTGCGAGAGAATCGACGAGCACCATCAGCCTCTTCAATGTGTGGGAGCATTGGGCTACACCGGCGCCTTGGTGCATCAGATGTGCAGGAGCCTCGAGCCGCATCGGCTCTTTGGTGCGTAGGATATGCAGGAGCCTCGAGTAGCATCAGTACCATGGTGCATCGGATGTGCGGGAGCCTTGAGCCATTCAGAACCTTGGTGCATCGGATGTCCGAGAGCCTCGAGCAACATCGGCACCTTAGTATGTTGGATGTGCGGGAGCCTTGAGGCATTCGACACCTTGGAGCATCGAATTTACGGGGGCCTCAAGCCGCATCAACACCTTGGTGTGTCAGATGTGCAGGGGCCTCGAGCCATTTGGCACCTTCGTGCATCAAATGTGAGGGAGCCTCGAGCAGCATCGGTATGTTGGTGCATCAGATGTGCAAAGCCCTGAGCTATTTGGCACCTTGGTGCGTTGGATGTTCTAGGGCCTCGAACCATTTGCCACATTGGTGCGTCGAATATGCGGGGCCCTCGAGCCGCATTGGCACCTTGGTGCGTCGGATGTACGGGATTCGACACCTTGGTGCGTCAGCTGTGTGGGAGCCTCGAGCAGTATCGGCACCTTGGTGCCTCGAACGTGCTAGAGCCTCGAGCCAGTCACCTCCTTAGTGAGTTGAATGTGCGAGAGACTCGAGCACCATCGGCACCTTGGTGCCTCAGACATGCGGGAGCCTCGAGCCGCATCGACACCATGGTGCATTAAATGTGCGGGAGCCTCGAGCCGTATCGGCACCTCGGTACGTCGGATGTGCAGGGGCCTCGAGCCAGTTGGCACCTCGGTGCGTCGGATGTGCAGGAGCCTCAAGCCAGTTAGCACCTCGGTGTGTCGAATGTGCAGGAGCCTCGAGCCAGTCGGCACCTTGATGAGTAGTATGTATAGGAGCCTCGAGCCATTCAGCACCTCATTGCATAGGATGTGTGGGAGCCTCGAGCAGCATCGGTACCTTGGTGCATCGGATGTGCAAGAGCCTCAAGCAGCATTGGCACTTTGGTGTGTCAGATGTGCAGGAGCCTGGAACCAGTCGGCACCTCGGTGCGTAGGATATACGGGAGCCTCGAGCCATTCAGCACCTCGGTGCATAGGATGTGCGGGAGCCTCGAGCAGCATCGGTACCTTGGTGCGTCAGATGAGCGGGAGCCTCAAGCAGCATCGGTACTTGGTGCGTCGGATGTTCGGGAGCCTTGAGCAGCATCGACACCTTGGTGCGTCAGATGTGCGAGAACCTCGAGCCACATCGGCACCTTGGTACGTTCGATTTGCGGGAGCCTCGAGCCAGTCGGCACCTTGGTGCGTCAAATGTACGTGAGCCTCGAGTAGCATTGGCACCTTGGTGCGTCAGATGTGTGGAAGCATCGACTAGCATCGACACGTTAGTGCATCGGATGTGCGGGAGCCTTGAGGCATTCGGCACCTTGGTGCGTCGATGTGCGGGTTACCTCAGGTCACACCGACACCTTGGTGCGACAGATGTGTGATTTTCTTTCTTGGTTTTTCGTTTGTAGGTCTGCCTTTATTCTTTTGAATATTATGGCAGTAAGGAGGGTTGTGAGTGTTTCGCATTGATTGCGTGGCTTGTTTTCTTAGTTTTTTGGTTCTTTTGGTGTTAAACGGTGCTGATGAATTGACGCCACAGTTTTTTACTTGGATTTTCACCGGACAAGACGTTTGGTGCAGGGCTACTCATTCGTTTCTTACGGTGATTTTGTCTGTTTCTTCAATTTTCTTTCATTTTTTGATGTTTTGCATGAAGATTGCCTTAAAGGCTACGTATGAAAAGTATGTCTTAATTGGGATATCATGCTGAATGATGTGGGTCCCACGGTGGCCAGAAATTTAGGTTCTTTTGACTTTTCTACGTACAACCTTCGAAGTTTCTGCATGAATCAGGGGTTTTATAAAACCTTTTGTATATTTGGTATATTATCATGCATGTTTGGTATTGTTGCACGTTCTTTACCCTGTATTGTTTCTAGTGTTTGACTGATTCTTTTCTCGTCCCCAGTGTGGTTTTCCTTATGGTTCTTGATCGGAGTTTATTTTCTTTGTTATTTTCTTTGTTGTTTTCATTTATCTGGATAGGAGTCTGAGTTCTTTACGTATTTTACATGTTGCATCTTGTTTTTTGAATTCCATTTATGGCAGATTTGATTACTTGTTGAATTTTCTTTATTAAGTTCTTGTAGGGTTTTGCAGTTTTTGCTTGGGCTTAAAGCTTGCTAGATATATGTTGTTAAATGCTTTCCTTCGATATCTAGGTTTTCCTTCGCTTTTATTGTTTAGTAGCAGTTAGGTTTTCCTGGGATTTTGTTATTGTGTTTTTAGCTTCTTCTTCATATTTCTTCTTGTTTTTTGCTCTTCTTCGTGATGCGGAGTCGGGGGTTTTAATGGCGGATGAGTTTTTATAGAAAGTTTATCGTTTCTGTTTGGATTGCTACTATGTTTGTGTCTTCTTATTGTGTTCCCCTTGTAGACTCCGTGTTCAAGAAGCTGCCAGAATCCCGTTTGGCTCGGGTCATGTTCTCCCCCATTTCTAGCCATTGTTCTTGAAAGTTGTTGAGGGAGTCGAAAGGCAAAGGTTTCATCACTATCTTGGCAAGTTTTGTGTCTGGAAGGTAGAGATACATGAGTTGGGCACAACAACCCTGATCTTATTTTTCTTAGTGAGACTAAAATGAGTAGTAATGATTTTCGTAGGGTTCAAATTAAATGCAGGATGCAAAATGGTTTAGTTGTGAACTCTGAAGGTCAGAGTGAGGGCCTTGCGATGATGTGGAGGGATGAGATGAATGTCTCTACTCAAAGCTACTCCAAGCACCACGTTGACTCCATTGTTAAATTGAAGAACAATAAAAACATACGAGTTACGGGTTTCTACGGGCATGCTAATCCGAACCTTAGAAGTAGTTCATGGGATGTATTGCGTAGAGTTGGTGACTCGGTTAGGGAAGACTGGGTTGTTGGGGGAGACTTTAACGAATTCTTAATGATACTGAGAAAGAAGGTGGTCGAAGGGGGTGAGGACGCAAATGAATGAATTCAAAACAGTTATGGATGACTTGGCTCTCGTAGACATCAAACCCGACAGTAGGTGGTTTACTTAGGTTAATAATAGGAGTGGGGATGGCTTGATAAAGGAAAGGATTGATAGAATCCTCAGCTCAGTTTCATTGGTTGAAAATTTCACCTTTATTGCTACAAGAGTGGTGAGGCAAACACAGTCTGATCATGATGTGATTCTTTTAGACTTATAGGGTCGTAACCCAAAAGAGTTCCCCAATGACCATAGACTGAGCTTCAAATTCGATATGTGTTGGGCCGGTGACAAGGAAGCAAAAAATATAATTGGTAGTGCGTGGAACAGAGCTGATACAGAATATGGGGGTAAGCTTAAAAGGATTAGGTCGGTTCTTGATCTATGGCAGCGTAAGAAATATGGAAAAAGAAGAGTGAAATAAGAAGACTGGAGAAAAACATCGACTTGATAATTGATTCCACTAGTAAGGGGGACAGTGTGAAGACATTAAGGGAAAATCGCAAAAGACTTGACTTTCTTTATGCTAAGGAAGAAAGCTATTGGGCTTAGAGGTCTCGAGCAAAATGGCTCAAGGAAGGGGATCGGAATACTAGGTATTTTCATGCTAAAGCTACAGGGTGATTAAAGAAGAATAATATTGAGAAGCTAAAAGACATGGAAGGAAATTGGGTGACAAATAGCAAGGATATCAGTCGGGTGGCAAAAAACTACTTTTTAAATTTGTTTTAGTCAAACGGTCAAAGGGTTAATATACAAGAGATGGGATATATTCAGGAGTGTGTGACTAGAGAGATAAATGAGTGGATCACTAGGGATTATACGGAAGATGAAGTCCTACAGGCCATTAAGCAGATGGATCCTAATAAAGCTCCTAGCATAGACGGCCTCTCGGGGAATTTTTTTTAGACATCGCTGGGAGATTGTGGGAAGAGATACTATTAATTTCTGCTTGGATATTTTAAATGGGAATAAAAATATTTCTAATCTTAACGAAACTATGATCATTTTAATTCCTAAAATTAAAGATCCATGTGACATGACTAATTTTTGTCCCATCATTTTATGTAGGTTTGTCTACAAGATTATTTCAAAGGTTTACGCTAATCGTCTAAAAGTTGTTCCTCTGAGCTGCATCAGTCAAAATCAAAGTGCCTTTGTGCCGACGAGGATGATACATGATAATATCCTGATTGCACATGAGCTCCTTCACTATCTTCAAAGCTCCAAAAAAGGACCTAACAAAGGGTTCGTTGTCAAGCTGCGCAAAGCGTACGATCACGTGGAGTGGGACTTTATTGAAAGAATCATGACAAAGATAGGATTCGATGTGAAGTGGATTGACAAAATCATGAATTGCGTTCACTCAGTTAAATATACGATCAGATGTAACAATATTTTATCGAATATTTTTATCCCCGAGAGGGGTCTCCGTCAAGGGGATCCCCTTTCCCCTTACTTATTTCTATTTTGCATGGAAGCATTTTTGAGAATGCTCATCCAAGCTTAGGAAAATAACTTTTTAAGAGGCATCCGAGCCAATATTAATGGCCCAAGGATAAATAATTTATTCTTTACCGATGACGCACTTTTATTCGTGAGGAATAAAAAGAATGATGTTGAATTTTTGGTTAAGATGCTTAACACCTTTTCTAACATTTCAAGACAAGAGATTAATTTTGAAAAGTCAATGGTCCATTTTAGTCCCAACACTTCTACAGCTCAAAGAAATAATTTCAGTGACCTCTTAGGCATGACGGTGGTGGAAAATTTGAACAATTATCTCGGCCTCCCCATTCCAATTGGTAAGAAAAAAAGTGTAGCTTTCAAAGATATTGATAATAGATTGTCTACCAGGATCAAGAGTTAGACCAAAAGGCTACTATCTTTTGGTGGTAAAGAAGTTTTCCTCAATGCTATGCTACAATCCATCCCTACATATGCTCTGTCGATATTCTTAGCTCCCAAAGGAGTTACTGATGACATCTAGGTCAAGCTAAGCAGAACATGGTGGTCGGGAAAAGACAAAGGTAGATTCTGGACAATGATTCCGTAGAAGACGTTATGTAAACCGAAGGGCATGGGAGGTCTTGGAATTAGAGACATTCGACTTTTCAGCCTTACTCTCTTAGGGCGTCAAGTGTGGAGACTTATTAATAACAAAGAATCCCTCTGCTTCAAAGTGTTGTCTTCAAAATACTTTCCTGATGGCAACATTTTTCATGCCAAAAAGGTGGACAAAGCTTCGTTTACCTGATCAAGCATTACGGTAGCGGTGGAAGCTCTTCAATACGGCTTTGGGTGACAGGTGGGAAATAGCAACATGATAAACATCCGGGCTGACAACTGGGGTATGGAAGGTCCGAATGGGGATGCTATTAGAAGTGACAGTCTCAATCCAAATGAAAAAAGTGTGAAAGATCTTTGGCTTGCGGATAGGAAAAGCTGGAATGTTAATAAAGTTAAAAGTATGTACGGGCAAGATTTGGGTGATAAGATTTTCAACTTGCCCATCGGGGAAGAGGGATAGGGTGATAAAATAATTTGGTTCCACAACCCTCATGGGTGCTTTACCACGATGTCTGCTTACTCATGGTTGCTGTTGAAAGAAATGGGATATGGTCCTCACAGATATTTTTGGAAAGCTCTTTGGAAGTTGGATACATTACCGAAGATTCGAGTGTTTGCTTAGCGTGTGGTGCATGAGATCCTCCCAACAAATAAAAAAATTGCTTCTATTAGACCCGGTTTTGACAAGGGATGCCTAAGGTGTGGAGCTGAGGCTGAAACTTTGTTACACGAATTAAAAGAATGCCCAACATCTCGAGCGGTTCTCTCCTTAAGTGGGTGGTCCGAGAGCACCATTTCGAAGAAGTATGACCACTGTATTGACTGGTTGGAAGACATGATGAGAGTGCTTGACAAGAGAGCTATGGCCGATCTCATGGTGACCTTATGGAACTGTTGGAACAATAGAAACAGCTATATCTTCAGGGGAAGAGAAGAAGAGGCTAGGATAATTTGGGAAAGAGCCAGCGCATTGAACAAGGAATTTCGAATTTGCAACTGCATAAATGAGCCTTTTCTTTCACAAAATAGCGTAGGAAAAAAAGTGGGACAAACCTTCAAAGGGTTCCATAAAAATTAATTTCGACGCTACAATGGGAGAAAATAGAATCGAGTATGGGACGATTGTTAGAGACGATGAAGGCTTCATTTTAGGAGGCGGTGGGGGTTCGATAGAGACAAGGTTGTCGGTGGAAGAAGCTGAGTGCGTGGCCCTGGAAGAAAGCATCAAAGTTGCATGTAAATTGAATATAACACAGCATGTTGTGTTTGAGATGGATCACGTGGGGCTGGTCAATAGGCTAAGGATCATAGCCATCGGCGTCACTATAATTGGCACGCGCATCAAAAAATGTAGAGCTGCGTTCAATTTTTTTAATTCTACCGAATTAATTTGGACCAAAAGGTCTTGTAATAATGTAGCACATTTAATTAGTAGAAAAATGTGTAGTGAGGCCAAAACATGTTTTTTTAAGATGGACTATCCGTCGAAAATTTATCAAGCTATAATTCGTGATGTTACGTAATAAAAGTTGAGTTGACCCTTGTGGTCGTTTTTTGTTCAAAAAAAAGAATGTCTCCTGGTAGCACATTGACCAAGTTTTTTAGCTTTTTAGGGGGGAGGTGATATTGAGCGAGCGCAGAGGTTGTCCAAGGCACAGCCGATGCCCATCTCATGCCTAAAACCCGGTGCCCCCACCACTGGTTAGGTTCCTGGCGGTGCTCCGACGGTCTATCCCGGCGATGCTCCAGCGAGCCGTTCCGGCGGTGCTCCGGCGAGACATCCCAAAGTATAGAAAATGGTGACACGAGCCGTCCCGGTCCCTACCACTTTAGAACAAGAGCCTCTGGCACCTAAGGGCCTTGGTCGTGCCGGAGAATTGGGCACAATCAGTTCCTTGGTGCTTGGATACACGGTAGCCTTGGACGCTGTCGGTCGCTTGGTGAATTGGATGTACGGGAGCCTCGAGCCATTTGGCACCTTGGTGCTTGGATGCACGGTAGCCTCAAACACCATCAGCTGCTTGGTGCGTCGGATGTCCTGGATCCTCGAGCCATTTAGCACCTTGGTGCGTCAGATGTGTAGGAGCCTTGAGCCATTCGGCACCTTGGTGCGTCAGATGTATGAGAGCCTCGAGCAGCATCGGTACCTTGGTGCATTGGATGTGCGGGAGCTCGAGCCATTTGGCACCTTGGTGCTTCGGATGTGCGAGAGTCTCGAGCAACATCGGCACCTTGGTGCCTCGGACGTGCGGGAGCCTCAAGCCATTCGGTACCTTAATGCCTCGGATGTACGGGAGCCTCGTGCAGGTGCGTCGGATGTGCGAGAGCCTCGAGTCACATCAACACCTTGGTGTGCCGGACGTACGAGAGCCTCGATCCATTTGGTACCTTGGTGCCTTGGACATGCAAGAGCTTGAGCCGCATCGGCACCTTGGTGCATCGGATGTATAGGGGCCTCGAGCCATTCGGTACCTTGGTGCGTCAGATGTGCGAGAGCCTCGAGCAGCATCGGCACCTTGGTGCATCGGATGTGCAAGAGCCTCGAGCCCTTCGGTACCTTGGTGCGTTGGATGTTCGGGAGCCTCGAGTCGTATCGGCACCTTGGTGCGTCAGATGTGTAGGAGCCTTGAGCCATTCAGCACCTTGATGCGTCGGATGTACGAGAGCCTCGAGCAATTCGGCACCTTGGTGAGTCAGATGTGCGAGAGCCTCGAGCCGTATCGACACCTTGGTGCGTCAGATGTCCTGGAGCCTCAAGCTATTTGGCACCTTGGTGCGTCAGATGTGCGGGAGCCTCGAGCAGCATCAGCACCTTGGTACGTCGGATGTGCGAGAGCTTGAGCCATTCGGCAGCTTGGTGCTTCGGATGTGTGAGAGTCTCGAGCAGTATCGGCACCTTGGTGCTTCAGACGTGCGAGAGCCTCAAGCCATTCTGCACCTTGGTGCCTCGGATGTGTGGGCGCCTCGAGCAATTCGGCACCTTGGTGCGTCAAATGTGTGAGAGCCTCGAGCCACATCGACACCTTGGTACATCGGACTTGCGAGAGCCTCGAGCCATTCGGTACCTTGGTACCTTAGACATGGGGGAGCCTCGAGCCGCATCGGTACCTTGGTGCGTCAGATGTGCGGGGGCCTCGAGTAGCATCGGCACCTTGATGAGTTGGATGTACGAGAGCCTCGAGTAGTGTCGGCTCCTTGCTGCTTTGGATGTGCGAGAGCCTCGGGCAGAATCGGCACCTTGATGTGTTAGATTTGCGGGAGCCTTGAGCCATTCGACACCTTGGTGCGTCAGATGTGCGAGAGCCTCGACCAATATCGGTACGTTGGTGTGTCGGATGTGTGAGAGCCTTGAGCCATTCGGCACCTTGGTGCGTCGGATGGGGGGAGCCTCGAGCAGCATCAGTACCTTGGTGCATCGGATAGGCGGGAGCCTTGAGCAGCATCGGTACCTTGGGGCCTCAGATGTGTGGGAGCCTCGAGCTGCATCGGCACCTTGGTGCCTCGGATGTGCAGGCTAGAGCAAAGTGTCCCTATTTCAAACATGTGAAAGTCTCCTGGTAGTATATTGACGAAGGTTTTTTAGCTCTTTAAGGGGTAGAGAGCCACTGCCCCTCGACATGCCCCCTCGACCCGAGGTGGAGTACGTGCCTTGCCTCCATGGGGGTCGGGTTGTCCTGTAGCAACTTACCAACGATGGTGGATCAGTCGCCAGTGGTGGTGGCTGGGGTGTTGATTTTTCAACTAGTGAAGCCCGTGCCCATAGAAATGTAGCCAACAACTCCAAGACCAAGTTCCTTAGATCGGGAAAGATCTCTTGGGGTGGCTTGTGCATTACTGTGGGCTCGAGCTTGGCTTCCTCATCTTCCCCCGTCACGTTTAGGGGCACTTTGCACCTTCGATGTCAGCAACCACACGGCGCCTTGGCCTTGTCAAGGCCTTGCCTGCATTCGAAGCTGCCCGTGACCTCAGTACCAAGTCCCTTTAACGACAACGGCTCACTAGGGGACGTAAGTTGAGTTTGTACGCTCGGTCTTGGCTCGACCAACTCCCAGGTGGGACTTTTTCCCTCATCATTCTCGTGCCAACTGATTGTGATGTGCCCTCATTTCATTGTTCCTTCTGCTCCCCTAGCATTAAATTGGTTGGGTTGGTTATTGGGCAGTGTGCGTGGGTGCTACTACTAGTAAGTAATGGGCATATGAGTGGTGTTTTGGTTGTGTGTATTGGTAAGCTCTGTGCTACCCGCATCGAACTATTGAGTCGCACTCCTCTTTATTAACTCCCCTTGTTGTAACTGAACTCAAGGGGTACGATCAAGATCCTGTGTTGCGTACCTAAGCCAGATGGAATTATGGATGTGTTGTTGTCCCTTCTCGATCTTGTGCCCTTTGGGTTGCATGGTGGACCTCAATCGTGCCTTGTGTCTCGAGTGCACCCCCTTAAATTTGCGTGGCCTCGTCGGTGCACTGGTGCTCGATCGTGCTTTCAGATGCAGAAAATATTTTTGAGACTAGGGTCTAGGCCCTTATCTCTCGATGCCTATGCATTTTGTCTCTCGACACGGACGACATGTTGAGGGCCATGCGTCGCGAAGGAATGCTACCTGGTTGATCCTACCAGTAGTCATATGCTTGTCTCAAAGATTAAGCCATGCATGTGTAAGTATGAACAAATTCAGACTATGAAACTGTGAATGGCTCATTAAGTCAGTTATAGTTTGTTTGATGGTATTTGCTACTTCGATAACCGTAGTAATTTTAGAGCTAATACGTGCAACAAACCCCGACTTCTGGAAGGGATGCATTTATTAGATAAAAGGTCGATGCAGGCTTTGCCCGTTGCTCTGATGATTCATGATAACTCGACAGATCGTACGGCCTTTGTGTCGGTGACGCATCATTTAAATTTTTGCCCTATCAACTTTCGATGGTAGGATAGTGGCCTACTATGGTGGTGATGGGTGACGGAGAATTAGGGTTCGATTCCGGAGAGGGAGCCTGAAAAATGACTACCACATCCAAGGAAGGCAGCAGGCGCGCAAATTACCCTATCCTGACACAGGGAGGTAGTGACAATAAATAACAATATCAGGCTCTATGAGTCTGGTAGTTGGAATGAGTATAATCTAAATCCCTTAACGAGGATCCATTAGAGGGCTTGTCTGGTGCTAGCAGCCGCAGTAATTCCAGCTCCAATAGCGTATATTTAAGTTGTTGCAGTTAAAAAGCTCGTAGTTGGACTTAGGGGTGGGTCGGTCGATCTGCCTCACGGTGAGCACCGGTCTACTCGTCCCTATTGCCCATGATGCGCTCCTGGCCTTAATTGGCCGGGTCATTCCTCTGGCGCTGTTACTTTGAAGAAATTAGAGTGCTTAAAGTAGGCCTATGCTTGTATACATTAGCATGGGATAACATAATAGGATTTTGAACCTATTGTGTTGGTCTTTGGGATCGAAGTAATGATTAACAGGGACAATCGGGGGAATTCGTATTTCATAGTCAGAGGTGAAATTCTTGGATTTATGAAAGACGAACAACTGCGAAAGCATTTGCCAAGGATGTTTTCATTGATCAAGAAAGAAAGTTGGGGGCTCGAAGACGATCAGTTACCTTCCTAGTCCCAACCATAAACGATGCTGACCAGGAATCAGCAGATGTTGCTTTTAGGACTCTGCCGGTACCTTATGAGAAATCAAAGTCTTTAGGTTCCGGGGGGAGTATCGTCGCAAGGTTGAAACTTAAAGGAATTGATGAAAGGGCACCACCAAGAGTGCAGCCTGCGGTTCCGGGGGGAGTATCGTCGCAAGGCTGAAACTTAAAGGAATTGACGAAAGGGCACCACCAGGAGTGCAGCCTGCGGCTTAATTTGACTCAACACGGGGAAACTTACCAGGTCCTAACATAGTAAGGATTGATAGACTGAGAACTCTTTCTTGATTCTATGGGTGGTGGTGCATGGCCGTTCTTAGTTGGTGGAGCGATTTGTCTGGTTAATTTCGTTAATGAACGAGACCTCAACCTGCTAACTAGCTACATGGAGGTGATCCTCCGTGGCTAGCTTCTTAGAGGGACTATGGCCTTTTAGGCCAAGGAAATTTGAGGCAATAATAAGTCTGTGATGCCCTTAGATGTTCTAGGCCACACATGCACTGCACTGATATGTTCAACGAGCCTATAGCCTTGGCCGACAGGCCTGGGTAATCTTTGAAATTTCATCATGATGGGGATCGATCATTGTAATTATTGGTCTTCAATGAGGAATTCCTAGTAAGCGCGTGTCATCAGCTCGCGTTGACTACGTCCCTGCCCTTTGTACACACTGCCTGTCGCTCCTACCGATTGAATGGTCCGGTGAAGTGTTTGGATCGCGGCGACGTGGGCGGTTCACTACCCTCGATGGCACGAGAAGTCTACTGAACCTTATCATCTAGAGGAAGGAGAAGTCGCAAGAAGGTTTTCATAGGTGAACCTGTGGAAGGATCATTACCGTAACCTACCTAGCAAAACGACCCGTGAACACGTTGTAAACAACATCGGAGGTGGTGCGGGTGCATCCACGCCTCTCAACACCCTCGTATCTTAAAACAGTTGATCTCGTTGTCCCTTTGCCCATTCGGTGGGGTGGGATGTCAAGATCAACCTCTTCTAGGCAAAACGAACAAACACCCTGCTGCGAATCGCGCCAAGGTCATTGCACCGTTTGCGGTGTCAGTGCTTCAATGATGTTGTTCTTTTGTTGCAAAATATACAGAACGACTCCCGGCAACGAATATCTCGGCTCTCGCATCGATGAAGAACGTAGCAAAATGTGATACTTGGTGTGAATTACAGAATCCCGTGAACCATCGAGTCTTTGAACGCAAGTTGCGCCTCCAGCCATTAGGCCAAGGGCACGTCTGCCTGGGTGTCATGCATCGTCGCTCCCATCCAACACTGAGCCCTTGAGCCTCAGGTGGACCTCGGGCAGAAATTAGCCTCCCGTGCGCTCACAGCCAGCGGTTGGCCAAAATTCGAGTGCTCGACAACATCATCGTCACGACCATCAGTGGTAATGCTGTAAGTAACCTCATTTGGAGTCATGTACGTTTGTCGATCGAGACCCTTCAACCCTTTCAGCATCGTAAGGACTGTGCTTGGATCGCGACCCCAGGTTAGGCTGGATTACCCGTTGAGTTTAAGCATATCAATAAGTGGAAGAAAAGAAACTTACCAGGATTCCCCTAGTAACAGCGAGCGAACCGAGAATAGCCTAGCTTGAGAATCGAACGCCATCGGAGTCTGAATTGTAGTCTGGAGAAGTGTCCTCAATGGCAGACCAGGCATAAGTATCCTGGAAAGTGG
>CM035630.1:74819553-74892053 GCA_020496765.1 Gossypium stocksii | reverse complement strand
GGGAACCTCAAGTAGTACCGGCACGTTGGTGCGTCAGATGTGCGGGAGCCCTGAGCCATTCGGCACCTTGGTGCGTCGAATGTGCGGGGGCCTCTAGCCATTCGGCACTTTAGTGCGTCAGATGTGCAGGGGATTCGAGCCGCATCGGCACCTTGGTGCATCAATGTGCGGGAGCCTCGAGCAACATCGGTACCTTGGTACGTCAGAGATGGGGGAGCCTCGAGCCAGTCGGCACCTCAATCCGTCAGAGGTGCAAGAGCCTCGAGCCGTCGGTACCTCGGTGCATCGGATGTGCGGGAGCCTTAAGCCAGTCGGCACCTCAGTGCATCGGATGTGCGAGAGCATCGACGAGCACCATCGGCCCCTTTAATGTGTAGGAGCACTGGGCTGCACCGGCGCCTTGGTGCGGGAGCTTCGAGCCGCATCGGCTCTTTGGTGGATCGAATATGTGGGAGCCTCAAGTAGCATCAGTACCATGGTACGTCGAATGTGTGAGAGCCTCAAGCAGCGTCAGCACCTAGATGGCTCAGACGTACGGGAACCTCGAGCCGCATCGGCACCTTGGTGCGTCGGACGTGCGGGAGCCTTGAGCCGCATCGGCACCAGGTGCATCAGATGTGTGGGAGCCTCGAGCTACTCGGTACGTCGGTGGGTTAGATGTGCGGGAGCCTCGGGCCAGTCGCCACCTCAGTGCGTAGGATGTGCGAGAGCCTCGAGCAACATCGGTACCTCGATGCATCTGATGTACGGGAGCCTCCAGCAGCATCGGCACTTTGGTGCGTTGGATGTCCAAGAGCCTCGAGCAGCATCGGCACCCTGGTGCATCGAATGTGCAAGAGCCTCGAGCAGTATCGACACATTGGTGCATAGGATGTGCGAGAACCTCGAGCCGCATCGGCACCTTGGTACTTTTGATTTACCAGAGCCTCGAGCAAGTCGGTACTTTGATGGGTTAGATGTGCGGGAGCCTCGAGTAGCATCAACACCTTAGTGCGTCGGATGTGCGTGAGCATCGACCAGCATCGGCACGTTGGTACAGCGGATGTGCGGGAGCCTCGAGCCATTTGGCACCTTAGTGCATCGATGTACGTGTGCCTTGAGTCACACTGGTACCTTTGTGTGTTGGTTGTGTGAGAGCCTCGAGCAGTATCGGCACATTGGTGCTAGGATGTGCGTGTGCCTCGGACAGCATCGGCACCTTGGTGCATCGGATGTGCGGGCTTAGGAAAAGTGTCCCAGTTTCAGACACATGAATGTTTCCTGGTAGCATCGTCTGGTAGCGGTAGTGAGTAGCGTGTTTTTTTCTCTAAGAATTGGGCGATTTTGCCTCTTGATTTTCGTTTGTGTGTCTGCCTTCATTCGCTCAAATTGAATGGCAGTTTGTGGTTTTTACATGGAGGTGTTTCGGCGTGGCTATCAATTTAGCCTTAGTTTAATTTTCACAGCGTTGTAAAGTGGTTCTATTTTGTTGAGATTGCTTTTGACGCTGTATAGCGGTGGATTTGAAGTTCTTGCAGGGCCATCACTCAGATCTTTACGGTGATTTTGTTTGGTTATTGATTTCTTTTAGTTTATTATTTTTGCATGCAAAAGGATCAACAGAGTATGGGGGTTATTCGCATTTTTTCAGGTTTGCTGGCCGAAAGCTGGGTGTGAGACCCACAATGGCCTGAACTTAAGTTTCCTTTTGAATTTTCCATGTATTCTCAACGTATTTTTGCATGTAATGGGGGTTTCTTAATAAGCCCCAACATCCCCTTTGCATGTCTTAATGTTTGCATACTTTTTAAGTTGTCTTTAATAGTTTGGTTTCCATAGTTTTGTTTTTTTCTCCCTCGTCTCCGATGAGGTTTTCTTGGTGTTCTTGATAGTTTTTTCTTCTTTTATCTCTGATTGCTTGTTTTGGTCGTGGGGTTGTGTTCTCACAAGTTTTCAACTTTCTTGCTAAAAACCCTGTGTTGTGTTCCTTTTGGTCTTGCTTCCCTTTTTTATGTCCTTTCTATTCCTTATCTTTTGTAGCAGTTGGTTCGTGAAGGTTTGGTTTTCGCTTTCATGTGCTCCCTTTGTTCACAGGATTGTTTGATACCTGTATCTTTTTGTTTCTTTGTTGTTTTTTTTCTTTTCTAGTAGTTAGTAGATTTAAGTTTTTATCTGGTCTGGATATAGCATGCTATATTTCTTTGGTGTTTTCCTGTTTGTTTTTCTCCCTATTGTTGCTCGGGGTTGTAGGTACCGACGGGGGTGATGTCATAGCTTAGTTCAAGGAATTTTTAATTATTGTGGTTTGTTTCTGGGCTTCGTTTCTCTCTCGTTGTTGCTTTTTCTTGCAGTTGCTCGGACTGGGACATCTTCTACCTTTTCAGCGGTGGAGATCGTGTTCTCCCGCAATTGTTTTGCTGTGCTCCTTGATGGGGTTTGGTGGAGATATAGGATAAGTGGTCATTAATCTCCTGGCGTGTTTTATTTGGAAGAATAACTCTGGTGGGTCGTTTCCATCTGATGAAATTCATGTGTTGGAATTGTAGCGGCTTGGAGAGTCCTGCAAAAATAAGGGAGTTAAAGCAACTTCTCACTGCGAATAACCCTGACCTCATCTTCCTCAGCGAAACTACAATGGCTGCCACTAATTTCTGTAGGGTCCAAAACAAGTGTAGAATGCATAATAGATTAGCTGTTAATTCAGAGGGTCGGAGTGGGGGACTTGCGTTGATGTGGAATGACAGGATGGACGTCTCCATTCAAAACTACTCTAAGCACCATATTGATTCATTTGGTCAAACTAGAAAATAATAGGAATATAAGGGTTACGGGATTCTATGGGTATACGAACCCGAACCTTAGAAGTCATTCATGGGATATGTTACGAAGGGTTGGGGACTCGGTTAGGGAAGAGTGGGTTGTTGGGGGAGATTTTAATGCTATTCTGAATGATACAGAGAAAGAAGGTGGACGAAGGGGCGTGAGGGCACAAATGAATGAGTTTAAAGAAATCATGGATGATTTGGCTCTTATGGATATTAAACCCGATAGTGGATGGTTTACTTAGGTCAATAATAGGAGTGGTGGAAGCTTGATAAAGGAAAGAATTGATAGATTCATCACCTCGGTGTCTGTGGTTGAAAATTTCCCTTTTATAGCTACCAACGTGGTGAGACAAACCCATTCGGATCATGACGCTATTATCTTAGACTTGTGGGGTCGAAAACCAAAAGACCACCCTAAAGATAAGAGATTGTGCTTCAAGTTTGATGTTTGTTGGGCTGGGGATGAGGAAGCAAAAAATGTTATTGAAAGTGCATAGAATACGGATGGTACTGACATTGGGGAAAAAATCGAAAGGGTTAGGTCGGCCCTAGGTCCTTGGCAGTGGAAGAAATATGGTCAAATGAAAAGGGATATGCGAAAATTAGAGAAACACATTGACTTAGTTATTGACTCTGCCAATAGAGAGGAAAGTGGGAAGACATTAAAGGAAACTCGTAGAAGGCTTGACTTTTTATATGCTAGAGAAGAAAGTTACTAGGCACAAAGGTCGCGGTCAAATTGGCTTAGAGAGGGAGATTGAAATACTAGATCTTTCCACGCTGCTCGCATCGCAAGGACGGTGCTCGCATCGCAACCCCAGGTCAGGCGGGATTACTCGCTGAGTTTAAGCATATCAATAAGCGGAGGAAAAGAAACTTACCAAGATTCCCCCAGTAACGGCAAGCGAACTGGGAATAGCCCAGCTTGAGAATCGGGCACCATTGATGTCCGAATTGTAGTCTGGAGAAGCGTCCTCAGCAGCAGACAGAGCCCAAGTCCCCTGGAAAGGGGCGCCGGAGAGGGTGAGAGTCCCGTCGTGCCCAGACCCTGTTGCACCATGGGGCGCTATCTACGAGTCGGGTTGTTTGGGATTGCAATCCTAATCGGGCAGTAAATTTTGTCCAAGGCTAAATACGGGCTAAAGACTGATAGCGAACAAGTACCGCGAGGGAAAGATGAAAAGGACTTTGAAAAGAGAGTCAAAGAGTGCTTGAAATTGTCGGGAGAGAAGCGGATGGCACCGGTGATGCGCCCCGATCAGATGTGGAACGGCGAGAGCCGATCCACCGATCGGCTCGGGGCGTGAACCAACGCGGATCGTGGCGGTGGCCCAAGCTCGGGCCATTGATACGCCCTTAGAGACGTCGTCGCCTCAATTGTGGGATACAGCACGTGCCGTCTTGGCGTGCTTCGGCACCTGCGTGCTTCGGGTGTCGGCCTGTAGGCTCCCTATTCGGCCTGTCTTGAAACACAGACCAAGGAGTCTAACATGTGTGCGAGTCAATAGGCTAGGAAACCCATAAGGCGCAAGGAAGTTGATTGGCAGGATCCCTCGTGGGTGCACTGTCGACCGACCTTGATCTTCTTAGAAGGGTTCGAGTGAGAGCATGCCTGTCGGGACCCAAAAGATGGTGAACTATGCCTGAGCGGGGCGGAGCCAGAGGATACTTTGGTAAAGGCCCGCAGCGATACTGACGTGCAAATCGTTCGTCTAACTTGGGTATAGGGGCGAAAGACTAAACGAACCGTCTAGTAGCTGGTTCCCTTTGAAGTTTACCCCAGGATAGTTAGAGCCCTTGGCGAGTTCTATCAGGTAAAGCCAATGATTAGAGGCATCGAGGGCGTAATGCCTTCGACCTATTCTCAAACTTTAAATAGGTAGGACGGTGTGGTTGCTTCGTTGATCCACGCCACGGAATCGAGAGCTCCAAGTGGGCCAGTTTTGGTAAGCAGAACTAGTGATGCAGGACGGCTCAGCGGTCGCTGTAAAACCTGGGGCGCGAGCCCGATCGGAGCGACCGTCGGTGCAGATCTTGGTGGTAGTAGCAAATATTCAAGTGAGAACTTTGAAGGTCGAAGAGAGAAAAGGTTCCATGTGAACGTCACTTGCACATGGGTGAGTCGATCCTAAGAGACGGGGAAAGCCCATCCGATAGCACATCCAGCGCGTCCAGCGCGAGCTTCGAAAAGGAATCGGGTTAAAATTCCTGATCCGATACGCGGCGGCTGACGGCAACGTTAGAGAGTCTAGAGACATCGGTAGGGGCCTCGTGAAGAGTTATTTTTTCTATTTAACGGCCTATCCACCCTGGAACCAGCTCAGCCGGAGGTAGGGTCCAGCAGTCAGAAGAGCACCGCATGTTGCGTGGTGTCCGGTGCTCCCCCGGCGGCCCTTAAAAATCTAGAGGACCGAGTGTTGTCCGCGCCCGGTCGTACTTATAACCGCATCAGGTCTCCAAGGTGAACAGCCTCTGGTCAATGGAACAATGTAGGCAAGGGAAGTCGGCAAAATGGATCCGTAACCTCGGGAAAAGGATTGGCTCTGAGGGCTAGGCACAGGGGTTCATGTTCTGAACCCGTTGACTGCCGGTGCACTACTTGAGCTGCTCTCATGGCGAGAGCGGGTCGCTACGTGCCGACCGGGGGACAGACTGGGAACGGCTCCCTCGGGGGGCTTCCCCGGGCGATGAACAATCGACTCAGAACAGGTACTGACAAGCAGAATCTGACTGTTTAAATAAATCAAAGCATTGCGATGGTCCCTGTAGATGCTCACGCAATGTGATTTTTGCCCAGTGCTCTGAATGTCAAAGTGAAGAAATTCAATGAAGCACGGGTAAACAGCGGGAGTAACTATGACTCTCTTAAGGTAGCCAAATGCCTCGTCATCTAATTAGTGACGCGTATGAATGGATTAACGAGATTCCCACTGTCCCTGTCTACTATCCAGAGAAACCATTGCCAAGGGAACGGGCTTGGCAGAATCAGTGGGGAAAGAAGACCCTGTTGAGCTTGACTCTAGTCCGACTTTGTGAAATGACTTGAGAGGTGTAGGATAAGTGCGAGCTCTCGGGGGAAATTGAAATACCACTACTTTTCACGTTATTTTACTTATTCCGTGAATCAGAGGCAGGGCATGGCCCCTCTTTTTGGACCCAAGGTCGGCTTCGACCGGCCAATCCGGGTAGAAGACATTGTTAGGTAGGGAGTTTGGCTGGGGCGGCACATCTATTAAAAGATAACGCAGGTGTCCTAAGATGAGCTCAACGAGAATAGAAATCTTGTGTGGAACAAAAGGGTAAAAGCTCGTTTGATTCTAATTTTTAGTACGAATATGAACCGTGAAAGCGTGGCCTATCGATCTTTCAAACCTTCGAAATTTGAAGTTAGAGGTGTTAGAAAAGTTATCACAGGGATAACTGGCTTGTGGCAGCCAAGCATTCATAGCGACGTTGCTTTTTGATCCTTCGATGTTGGCTCTTCCTATCATTGTGATGCAGAATTCACCAAGTGTTGGATTGTTCACACACTAATAGGGAACGTGAGCTGGGTTTAGACATTCGTGAGACAGGTTAGTTTTACCATACTGATGGCCGCGTCGTAATAGTAATTCAACCTAGCATGAGAGGAACTGTTGATTCACACAATTGGTCATCGCGCTTGGTTGAAAAGCCAATCTCACGAAGCTACCGTGCACTGGTTTATGACTGAATGCCTCTAAGTCAGAATCTGGGCTAGAAGCAAGGTACGTTCCCATCGCCCGTTTGCCGACCCGCAGTAGGGGCCTTTAGCCCCCAAGGGCACGTGTCGTAGGTGTAGCAACCACGACGGACAAATCGCGGGCGCCTCCTTAGAGCGTAATTCCCACTGAGTGGCGGGTAGAATCCTTTACAGATGACTTAAATACGTGACGGGGTATTGTAAGTGGCAAAGTGCCTTGCTGCCACGATCCACTGAGATTCAGCCCTTTGTCGCTTCGATTCGTCCCTCCTCCCAACAATCTAATTCCCCCCCATTCTTTTGTACGTCCCGACCTTGGGGTCCCCAGTGAGGGTCTTGGTGTGCGGAGTTATAAACACTTGGGTCGTTTTGCCCCCTCGAGGAACACGACACAATGGGGGCCTCGGTAGTGCAGGTGCGAGCTCCCCTTGTATTTTTCTTGGGCCAAAAGTAAAATTTTCAGTTAAAAATACTAAGTGTAAGTGGCCTAAAAAAGATGTCCCTATTTCAGACATGTGCTGCACGTCGGCCACCGAGGCACCGAGTGAAAAATATTCAGTTAAAAATACTAAGTGCAAGTGGCCTAAGAGCCTCGGCCAGCATCAGGACATTGGTCTTGGGATGTGCGGGAGCGTCGAGTCCCGGTCCCAAAGGTAGAATTCGAATTCAGTACCCAACAATGAATGAATCGTCCTGGTCCCTCCCTATTCCCCAATGGTAGAATTTAGACACTGTTACATGTCCGGTATCCGACAATGAATGAATTGTCCCGATCCTTCCCTTTTTACAACAAGAGCCCTTGACACCTTAGGCCCTCGGTTGTGCAGCAGCCTCGTACATCATCGGCCCTGTAAATGTTTGGGAGCATCGGGCAGCACCGGCACCTTGCTGCATCGAATGTCCGAGAGCCTCGACGAGCACCATCGGCCCCTTTAATATGTGGGAGCACCGGGCAGCACCGATGCCTTGGTGCATTTGATGTGCGGGAGCCTTGAGTCACATTGGCTCCTTGGTGCGTCAGATATGCGGGAGCCTCGAGTAGCATTGATACCTTGGTGCGTCGGATGTGCGGGAGCCTCGAGCCATTTGGCACCTTGGTGCGTAAGATGTCCGGGAGCCTCGAGCAATATCAGCACCTTGGTGCATCGGATGTCTAAGAGCCTCGAGGCATTCGGCACCTTGGAGCATCAGATGTGCAGGGGCATCGAGCCGCATCGACACCTTGGTGCGTCGGATATGCAGGGGCCTCGAGCCATTCGACACCCTGGTGCGTCGGATGTAGGGGAGCCTCGAGTAGCATCAGCACGTTGGTGCATCGAATGTACGGGAGCCCCGAGCCATTCGGCACGTTGGTGCGTCAGATGTGTGGAGGCCTCGAGCCATTCTACACCTTGGTGGGTCGAATGTACGGGGGCCTCGAGCCATATCAGCACCTTGGTGCGTCGGATGTGCGGGAGCCTCGAGCCATTCGACACCTTGGTGTATCGGATGTGCAGGAGCCTTGAGCAGCATCGGTACCTTGGTGTGTCAGAGGTCCGGGAGCCTTGAGCCATTTGGCTCCTTGGTGCGTCGGATGTGTGAGAGCCTCAAGCAGCAATGGTGCCTTAGTGCCTTGGATGTGCGGGAGAGTCGAACCGCAGATGCACCTTGGTGTATCAGACGTGCGGGATCCTCGAGCCGCATCGGTACCTTGGTGCGTCGGATGTGTGGGAGCCTCGAACCAGTTAGCACCTCGGTGCGTCGGATGTGCGAGAGCCTCGAGCCAGTCGATACCTTAGTGCGTCGGATGTGCGAGAGCCTCGAGCCAGTTGACACCTCAGTGCGTAGGATATGTGAGAGCCTCAAGCCATTTGGCACCTCAGTGCATAGGATGTACGGGAGCCTAGAGCAGCATCAGCACCTTGGTGCGTCCGATGTGCAGGAGCCTCAAGCACCATTGGTAATTTGGTGCGTCGGATGTGTGGGAGCCTCGAGCAGCATCGGTACCTTGGTGCGTCGGATGTGCGGAACCTCGAGCTGCATCGGCACCTTGGTGCGTCTGATTTGCGGGAGCCTCGAGCCAGTTAGCACCTTGGTGCATCAGATGTGTAGGAGCCTCAAGCAGTATCGGCACCATGGTATGTCAGATGTGCAGGACGTCGACTAGCATCGGCATGTTGGTTTATTGGATATGCGGGAGCCTTGAGCCATTCGGCACCTTGGTGCGTCGATGTGCGGGTGCCCCGGGTTGCACCGACACCTTGGTGCGTCAGATGTGCAGGAGCCTCGAGTAGCGTCGGCACGTTAGTGCTGGGATGTGCGTGTGCCTGTGTAAGATTATGCCCAAAGATCGACCACGCGATGGTTGTAATAACATACTTGATTTATCCTGTTTATTAATATAAGGCGTTACCATTATTATTTTAGTTTCTTTTCTGTGTGCATAAATAAACTGTTTTATAATAATATCCTGAGAATAATATGATTATTCTTAAAAGATCCTTAGTCAAGTATTATTGTTGGCTAGGACAACAATAATGCATTAAGACTAACATGTGGTTGATTGATGATAAAGAGTTGTCATTGATATGTAGTGTCAGAATCAATGCATGAATATGTGTGTTAGAGAACAACATATTGGACTGACCCGCTATGAGTATGTTTCTTGGATTATTATGTAATTGTCACAACATTACTCATAGTGATTAATATGTATGTGATCCTCATACTTGAGATCATTATTATCCTAACATCGTGAGTTGTATATTTTGATATAGTCAAACGAATACCGTAAATGGTTGTTCTATAAAGACTGATGTTGGATATACCACAATCTATGTAGAGGGATATGGTTGATCAATATAGGATAAGTCCCTCCTACATAATGGGAGTAATATCTCAGGCCACTTGATTGAGTGAGACTAGAAATGCATGGCCATGCTCAAATAAGTTGATATGAGATATCATACTTATTTGTATATCATAGTCTACTCAAGGTATCAAGAAACATGGGATGGACTATGCAAGTGTGACTATTCCATGACTTGTGTCCATTCCAGAGATAAAGGACTTAAGGATTAATGCATGAAAGGTTAATCACAAGAAAATGTTATGTCGAATCATGACTTCTTAGAACTTAGGCAGCAATGATGCATTACTAGATGCCACTCATTGTTTGTAACTTCGGCCCGTTCCCTCCGACCGCCTCAGATCTCCATCATCTTCCAGTATGTTTTGTAATAAATAAAACTTAATGGGCCATAAAAGGTTGAAAGGATATTTTAATATTTCACTTTAAAAAGTTGAATGATGAATGCTATTTTTGAAATGTACAGTGTTTGAAATGCATAGTTATAGGCCGATGACCCATTTGATAAAAGGTTGTAATTTTATAAATACAGCCTGCATGTCGTGCCTTACTACTATTCTCTTGTATTTCGCTTCTCATCTTACTCCCTCGTATGTAAAACGAGTTTCTGAATATTGTAATTTGTAAAAGTTGATGTGGACTAGACGATAAGGAAGATGGGTCTACTAGTGTGGATCGACAGCTTGTGAAATGGCTTACACCTTTAGGTTTCCTTTTGGTTCTCCCATTGGCTTGGGTTGAAGCACCATAGTTTATGGGCTATAACTATTGCATTTATTTATTACTTTATTTATTCATGTATGAGATGCTATGGATGTCTAAAGCATGCAAATTTGGTAATAATAAACCCCATTAATTGATGAGATCAATTAAAAGATTAAATGGACTAAAGTAGACCATAATTGGTGAGATGCAACACTCTAATAAAATCCATCTGTTAAAATATTAAGTCAACATAGCCTTCCAATTTATGCCCTCATTAAGGCCGCGATCAATACTATGTAGGTTCTGCCAAAGCGAAGTACTAGTATTTATCTTGGTTAAACGCGAAGAATAAACAAGTGATATTCACTGGTTAAAAATTAGTTAATGACTTAACTAGGTTACTCTAATAGGATTAGAAATCTAGAGGCAAGTAATTTGGGTAAATCATAAGATGATTAGAACAAGAGTTGTTCACCAAATTGTAGGAGTTACATATGATGTAATTAGCAAGTGTTGCTTACCTAAATAACCATAATCTTGAGAGTAAAGCCAAAGTTAACTTAAGAGGAGGTGAAATATGGATCCTTAACCTACTAGAAATACTTTCAAAAAAGTCTTTCCGAAATTAATATATGAGGGTTATTAATTTCGATATAAAATAGTGGGAACATCATATAATAAATTCCTTTTAATGATTGATATAAACTTGGTAAATTTATTCACACGCATATTTTATTGTTGTAGATGTATTATGGCTGCAAACACTAATACACTCTCATTACGATCGGTCCTTGGAAAGGACAAATTGAATGGTTTGAACTTTCTTGACTGGTTCCGTAACTTGAGGATTGTCCTCAAACAAGAATGGAAATTATATGTTATTGAAAAACCACTTCCTGATTAACCACCCGCTAATACCTTGAGGGTTGATAAAGATGCTTACAAGAAGCATCTCGATGATATGGTAGACGTTGGATGTCTTATGCTTGCCACTATGAATCCTGATCTTTAAAAGCAACATGAGGATATGGTTGCTTATGATATGATTGAGCATCTGAAAGAACTATATCAATGGCAAGCAAGGCAAGAGAGGTTCGATATCTCTAAGGCCCTATTCCAATGTAAGCTGGCTGAAGGAAGCCTAGTAGGACCTCATGTCCTTAAGATGATTGGTTATATTGAAAGCCTGTCTAAGCTTGGGTTTCCATTGAGCCAAAAGTTGGCCACTGATGTTACTTTGCAATTGTTGCCGGATAGTTACAACCAGTTTGTCCTCAATTTCAATATGAATAAAATTGACAAGACTTTGCCACAGCTGCTCAGTATGTTATGAACTGCTAAAGGCAACATGAAAAAGGTTAGACCCAAGCCCATACTGATGGTCCGTAACAACAAGGGCAAGGGAAAGGCCAAAGTCTCGACAAAGCCCAAAGGCAAAGGTAAACCCCATCTTGGAAAAGGAAAGGCTGCACTAAAACCTAAAGGTGGGTGTCTAAGGAAGGAAACTATTTTCATTATGGTGTGACTGGACATTGGAAGCGAAATTGCCCTATCTATCTTGAAGAAATCAAGAAGGCCAAAGTAAGTGGAACGTCTGCTTCAGGTAATTATGTTATTGATATTAATTTATCAACTACTACTTCTTGGGTATTAGATACTGGTTGTGGTTATCATATTTGGTACATGGACTGCAAAGGAGTAGGACATTGGCTAGAGGAGATGTGGACCTACGAGTTGGAAATGGAGCAAGAGTTGTTGCATTAGCTGTGGGAACATATACTTTATCTTTGCCTAGTAGACTTGGTTTAATTTTAGAGGATTGTTATTTTGTGCCCAGTTTGACTAAAAACATTATTTCAATTTCTTGTTTAGACAAAATTGGTTTTGAGATAATAGTTAAGAATAATTGTTGTTCATTTTATCTCAATAATGTTTTCTATGGTTCGGCATAATTGATTAATGGCCTCTATATTTTAGATCAAATGAATCCCATTTACAACATAAATACTAAAAGATCTAAAATAAATGACTCAAATCAAACTTATCTTTGGCATTGTCGTTTGGGCCATATAAGTGAGAAATGCATATCCAAACTCCATAAGGATGGTCTATTAGATTCATTTGTTTTTGAATAATTTGAAGTTTGTGAATCTTCCTTATTAGGAAAAATGACTAAATCTCCTTTTACTGGTAAAAGTGAATGAGCTAGTGATTTATTGGGCTTAATACATTCTGATGTATGTGGACCAATAAATACACAGGCCAGAGGTGGATTTCACTACTTCATTACTTTCACTGATGATTTCATAGATATGGGTATGTTTATCTCATGCGCCATAAGTCTGAGGCCCTTGAAAAGTTCAAGGAATTCAAAAATGAAGCACAAAATCAACTAGGCAAAACTATCAAGACACTTCGATCTGATCGAGGTGGAGAGTATTTGAGCCTAGAGTTTGATGATCTTTTGAAGGAATGTGGGATTGTCTCACAACTTACTCCTCCTGGTATTCCTCAATGAAATGGAGTTTTTGAGAGAAGAAATCAAACTCTGTTAGACATGGTTCGATCTATGATGAGTCATGCTGATCTATCGACTTCCTTTTGGGGACGTGTACTTGAAACAGCTACTTTCACACTAAATCGTGTTCCATCTAAATCGGTTTAAAAGACGCCATATGAGATGTGGACTGGAAAACGTCCCAGTATGTCTTTTATGAAAATTTAGGGTTCCGAAGCTTATGTTAAACGTCAGACATCTACTAAGCTTGAACCCAAATCTGAAAGGTGTATTTTTGTGGGGTATCCGAAAGAAACCAAAGGATATTATTTCTTTAATCCCACTGAGAACAAAATGTTTGTTGCTCAGACTGGTGTCTTTCTAGAGAGAGAATTTGTTTCTAGAAAAGGAAGTGGGAGAAAGATTGAACTTAAAGAAATTTGAGAATCATAAGATACTGTTGAACCAGAGATAGAACAACGACAAATTTCACAAGAAATTGAGGAACAAGTAACTATTTTAGAAACACAACCACCGCGTAGATCTTTAAGAGAACGCCATGCACCTGAGAGATATGGATTTCTTATTACAACGCAGTGACATTCTTCTTATAGATCAAGATGAGCCTAGGACTTATCAAGAAGCGGTGGCGAGCCCAGACTTTGAGAAATGGCTCGAGGCCATGAGATCTGAGATGGATTCCATGTATAAAAACCAAGTATGGACTTTGGTTGACCCACCCAAAGGGGTTAAACCTATAGGGTGCAAGTGGGTTTTTAAAAAGAAAACTAACATGGATGGTAATGTACAAACATACAAGGGGCGATTAGTAGCTAAAGGTTTTCGCCAAATTCATGGTGTTGACTATGATGAAACCTTTTCTCCTGTAGCAATGTTTCAATCCATCAGGATCTTGCTCACCATTGCTGCATTTCATGATTATTAGATCTGGCAGATGGACGTCAAAATAGCTTTCCTTAATGGGAAACTTGAAGAGGATATGTATATGACACAACCTGAAAGTTTTGTTAATCCAAAGGATGCTAGAAAGATATGTAAGCTATAAATATCCATTTATGGATTAAAGCAAGCTTCTCAAAGTTGGAACCTTCGTTTTAACGATGCAATCAAAGAGTTTGGTTTTATCAAAAATGAAGATAAGCCATGTGTTTACAAGAAAGTTAGTGGGAGCACAATCATATTCTTGCTACTGTATATGGATGACATACTTATCATGGGAAATGACGTACCTACCTTACAGTCTATTAAGACTTGGTTAGGAAGTTTTTTTTCTATGAAGGACTTGGGCGAAGCCACTTACATCTTAGGAGTCAAGATCTATAGAGATAGATCAAGACGACTGCTAGGTCTAAGTCAAAGTACATACATAGATAAGGTATTGAAAAGGTTCAATATAGAAGAATCTAAGAGAGGATTCCTACCTATGAGACATGGTATTTCACTCTCGAAGGAAATGTGTCCTTCAACTCCACAAGAGAGAGAACGCATGAGTAAAATTCCATATGCTTCTGCTACTGGGTCTATCATGTATGCCATGTTATGTACCTGTCCAGATGTCTCATATGCCTTAAGTATGACGAGCAGGTACCAAGTAGATCCCGGTGAAAGTCACTAGACCATAGTCAAGAATATCCTTAAGTACTTAAGAAGAACTAAGGATACGTTCCTAATATATGGAGGTGAGGAAGAGTTAAGTGTAAAAGGTTACACTGATGCCAGCTTCCAAACCGACAAGGATGATTCTCGATCGCAATCAGGTTTTGTGTTTTTCCTTAATGGTGGTGCTGTGAGCTAGAAGAGTTTAAAGCAATGTACAGTAGCCGATTCGACAGCAGAGGCCGAATATATTGTAGCTAGTGAGGCAACAAAAGAAGCAGTTTGGATCAAGAAGTTCATTACTGAACTAGGGTTTGTGCCTAGCATATCAGATGCTATAGAACTTCGATGTGATAACAATGGAGCCATTGTACAAGCTAAAGAACCAGATCTCACCAGCGATCCAAACATATACTTAGGCGCTACCATCTTATTCGAGAGATTATCGATCGAGGGGATGTAGAGATATGAAGAGTACCTACAGATGATAACATTGCTGATCCCCTGACCAAGCCTCTGACACAGCAGAAGCATGATCATCACACTAAGTAACTTAGTATTCGATATATGAGTGATTGGTCTTAGTGCTAGTGGGAGGAGTATGCCCAAAGATCAATCACGAGATGGTTGTAATAACATAATTGATTTATCATGTTTATTAATATAAGGTATTGCCATTATTATTTTAGTTTCTTATCGGTGTGCATAAATAAACTGTTTTATAATAACGTCCTGAGAATAATATGATTATTACTAAAAAATCCTTAGTCAAGTATTATTGTTGGCTAGGACAACAATAATGCATTAAGACTAACATGTAGTTGATTGATGATAAAGAGTTGCCATTGATATGTAGTGTCAGAATCAATGCATGAATATGTGTGTTAGAGAATAACATATTAGACTGATCCGCTATAAGTATGTTTCTTGGATTATTATGTAATTGTCACAACATTACTCATAGTGATTAATATGTATATGATCCTCATACTTGAGATCATCATTATCCCAACATCGTGAGTTGTATATTTTGATATAGTCAAACGAATACCGTAACTGGTTGTTCTATAAAGACTGATGTTGGATATACCACAATCTATGTAGAGGGATATGGTTGATCAATATAGGATAAGTCCCTCCTACATAATGGGAGTAATATCTCAGGCCACTTGATTGAGTGAGACTAGAAATGCATGGCCATGCTCAAATAAGTTGATATGAGATGTCATACTTATTTGTGTATCATAGTCTACTCAAGGTATCAAGAAACATGGGATGGACTATGCAAGTGTGACTATTCCATGACTTGTGTCCATTCCAGAGATAAAGGACTTAAGGATTAATGCATGAAAGGTTAATCACAAGAAAAAGTTATGTCGAATCATGACTTCTTGGAACTTAGGTAGCAATGATGCATTGCTAGATGCCACTCATTGTTTGTAATATTAGAATCATTCTAGTATTATTGCTAACGTTACAAGAACCTACAGGGTCAAACCATATGGTTGAAATGAACAGAATAGAACATAGTTGGTATTGTGTTTGGTTGTCACATGAATTAAATTAATTATAGAATTAATTTAATTAGGCAATCAAATATCGAACATATTATATGTACAAGGATGTTGTACACATAAGGAGAACATAATTCTATTAATATATGAATTTGGTTTGTATATAAATTTAAATAAATATAGTTTACTGAAATATTTATTATAATTAATGTAATTATAATTTTCGGTTAAAACATTATTATATTTATTTATTATGATTATTATGTTCGAATTAAAACTTAATGAATTAAGAATTCATTATATAATACCAATTAAGAAGGGGTTTATATATATAGAAAGGGAGGGAAAAACCCTAAAAAGAGTATAAATATAAAACCCCGTTTTCTGCTACAAGGGTCTAGCAGCCGCCAAAGCAAAATACCTCTGAAAATAGTTTTGAGGATTTCTCTCGTTCATTGTCAACTGGGTGGACTAAGTGGAGGCCGGGATCATAAGGATTGCGGCTTGGATTCGAGAGCAAAATAGTATTATCGTTGCCGAGGTGTCACTGTCTACTCAGATTGAAGTTTCGATAATTTCAAAACCTTTTATCACCCTGATTCGTTCCTTACACATGGATCCATGGTTTGGATCGCTAGATTATTTTATTTTTCCGCTACGCCTTGGAGGCACCGGCGTTCCAATAGGATGTTATATAATATTCTACTAAATAAGTATCCATGTCATCTAAGTCTTGAAAAAAATAGATAAGATTTGGTCTTGGCCCCATCGAATCTAAAAAAATCTTAGTTTTTTGAACATACAAAGATAAAGAAGCCATTCCAATTGCCGGAAATACTAGGCCGACTAAAGGCACAAAAATAGAGGGAAAACTACTTAAAGTTGTCATAAAATGGGTACCTCAATTTAATATTTGTACTTGTTATTGTTATATTGTTTAGTTAGAAATATATCTTATAACGATTATAATTCGTATATTATACTAATTATATCTAAATACTAAGTATATCTAAGCGAGTCTATATATCTAATAGATATCTAATAAGTGCAAGGAATGTAGAATTAAATAAAAGGACTTGCCCATCTTTTTAAATCAAATAAAATAGGTGTATATGATAAGATAATCCACTTTCTTTATTATCTTACTTTATTCTTACTTTTCTTATTATTCTATTGTTCTTGTCTTCTAATTTGAATTTTTGAATTTAATAAAGAAAGAGTTTATTACAAATTGTCGAAAGATTCGATTCGTTAGAATCCGATCCAAGAACAGGGATTATTAGTAAAAATAGAATTTTCGGGAGATATAGAAAGATGCAAAACTCTATATTTCTATTCTATTTTTTGTCTATTTAAACTATATATACATATGCAATAGAGGAAGACAAAATTCATTTTCTTTGTCTCTCCAAATTCGAATTCCATTTCACAGAAGGAAAAATTCATTTTTTATCTTGTTGCTAGAGGTTTACTCATTAGTAATATCAGATAATGATAATAATAATTATCCACATAATTTAATTTTTTGACAATTCCTTTTTTTGTCACAAAGTCAAAGCCAATTACGTGGGCTTTGACTTTGATTCTGATAAACTAACTAACTACCTTTTCACTACAAATAAAAAAATTTCACTTAAGACTCTACTTGATTGAATTTTGATTCAAAGGAAAAAATCTGTGGAATTGAACTAACTCACTTAGAACACCTTTTAAAGGATTACGTGGTACGATTGGATTGAATAAACCCTTATGGAATAAATATTCAGCCGCCTGTGAACCTTCCGGTATTGTTTTAGTCCGATATTGACATGTAGAATGGGACTCTATCTTTATTCTCGTTCGATTAATTAGCTTTTCAAAAGATTTATTAGACTATGGAGTGAATGATTTGATTAATGACTATTCTAATTGATTCTTTCTTCAACTTGGAATCGATCCACAACAATTCTTTCTATTTTTCATATTTTCATATAAATATAAATTGATTTCGAATATAATATAATCGAAATAAAAAAATACTAGTTCGATTTGTCTTTTTTGAGATAATTTTTCATTAGTATACCTATAGCCGAATAGGTATATCTTGCATCCTTTCTAGAGTTCCAATATTCGATATAAGGATTCCTTTACCAACAGTCAACCCCATTTGTTAGAATAGCTTCCATTGAGTCTCTACACCTATCCTTTCCTTGAGATTAGGATATCATTAGGATGCCCCTCCTTCCCGCTTTCTCCCTCATTTACCCCCTTTCCGCCTTCTTTCATTTGTTTATTTTCTTTTGTTTATTTATTTGCTTTCTTTTTATGTGAAACCGTTGAATTTAGTAGATATAGATACAGATTCTTATATCGAAGGGTCGTTACCTATTTTTTTGTCTATGTATCATCTTTCATCTCTATCGAAGATCCATATTAATTTTTATTTGGTCCAATCAGAAAATATTTTATCATTTCTGTATTCGCAATTCAATATAGATGGGTATTCCATAACATATATATGTCCCTCTTACTCTCAGTTTTCTCAAGCAATTTTGTGGAATACTCAAAGGGTCGATTCTTTATTTCTTTAATGTCATTTTTATTCTTATCCTTTTATTAGACGATCCTATATAACCATGATAAGAATAAGATAATAAACAAATAAAAATGAAAATTGAATTTTTTCCATTATTAAAAATAAAAATGAAATTAATTATTTTTTTATAGTATAATAGCTAGAACTAATTATTCCATTCATTTCTATTTCGAATTCGAAGATAATTCAAAATTTTGAGTCTAAAAAGAGTTTTATTCTAATTATCTAGACTTATAATGTATCATTTCATTTATATAATCATAAAATATATAAATGCATAAAAAGATTTTGACTTTAAATATCTCTATTTAAAACTCTAAACTAAATAGAAATAAATTTAATCTATATTAAATTTATTAAATCGATCGATTAAATGAAATCTATAGAAAAAATTTTATATATAATTTAAATGTAAAATATACTAAAATATAAAATAAACTAGAAACTAAAAATGAAGTCAGTAATATTAGTAATATTATATTATTATATTAATATAAAAGAAATATAACTAAGATATAAAAAAGATATTAAATATATAGATAAATAATAAATATATAAAAAAATTTAAATAAAATTATTTTAATTATTAGATTCTATCAACATTAGCTTGAATATTAGATTGAATATAACATTGGCTTGAGTATTAGATTGAAAAAATTCTAGTTTTTCTAAATTCAAGTCTATAATTCATATTAATTATGAATAACTAATAGATTAACATAGATAAGATCCTAATAGTTTGCTGAATCCCTATGAATACCAAATTTCTATTATTTGAGCCTGCTTAGCTCAGAGGTTAAAGCATCACATTTGTAATGTGATGGTCATTGGTTTGATTCCGATAGCCAGCTTTCCCTATTTGTTTGCATTTTGCCTTTTTTTACATAATTTAGAATTTTATTTTTAAATGGAAGAACAAACAGTGAAAAAGCTTTTTCCCCTTTTCTTTTCAATTCTTTCCAAATGTCAACAATCTGTTTATTATCTCGTCAAAACTTTCAATTAGGGATCAATTTAATTTATTTAGATCTTTGCAAAATAAATCAAGAAAAAAAAAAGAAAACTCTTTTGGTTTAATTTAGTTACATATTCAATATTATATTCAATTTATTTATATATTATATCTATTTTATTATATATATTCTAAATATTTTATATATTTATATATTTATATATTTATATATTATTTTTATATATAATTATATTTTTTTATTTCTATTTTTTGTATACATTATATACAATACAAAAAAGTAAAGTATGGATATTGATCCAATTCATCTCATTAATATTTGTAGTACAATCCTTCAGTCGATTTCGCTTCATTTAGTTTAGTTTTAATTTTGGTTTATGAAATTTCAATAAAATTCAAATTAATAAGGAGTCCTTATGTCACATAACCGAGGGCCTTGTTTCAAAAAATACGCCGTTTAGAGGCTTTACCGGGACTAACTAGTAAAAGGCCTAGAGCCAGAAGCGATCTTAGAAACCAATCACACCCCGATAAAAAATCTCAATACCGTATTCCTGAATTAAGGAGCGTTGAGAACAAAGAAATTGTTGGAGTATACTTTTTTATCAAGTACGAACACACGCTTGATGGTAAGAAAAGATCTTTTGCAAGAGGGTTGGCTAGAGATTTCTTGTAAAAACATTAGCCCCGCTCAGTTCATTATCACAATATTTCGACCTTTTTTTTTTTAATTCCATGGATTATTCTCATTATGCACATAAAGGAGGAGTCGTATGAGGTGAAAATCTCATGTACGGTTTTGGAACAAAGAATTCTTTGAATCGAATGATGGCCATAACAGATGTCGGCTCAATCCGAAGGAAATAATGCAGAGGCCTTACACAATTATTATGAAGCTATGCGACTAGAAATTGATCCCAAGGATCGAAGTTATATACTATATAACATAGGCCTTATCCACACAAATAATGAAGAGCATACAAAAGCTTTAGAATATTATGTTCGAGCACTAGAACGAAACCCATTCTTACCACAAGCTTTTAATAATATGGTTGTGATCTATCATTACATGCGACCATCTCCACTATAGAAATAAAAAAAAAAAAAGAAGGAAAGAAAGAGCAAATACGCTTGTAAAAAAAATACTAGAAAAAAATAGGCTTTCTACATAAAATGATTTTTATGAGCTGTAACAGAAAAACAAACTTCATAGAAGTCGAAATATGAAGAAATATATATGTCTAGATACTTTGTTCTATGGATAAAGATCTAATTGATAGAGGAAGTGCCGTAAAGATCAATTAGCGAGGTTTTGAGCCGATACAATAAATAAAAACTGCTTATTTATGTGACAATATGAGATAAAAATTAGTAATCGACTTATGTAATAGAGCCGATCCCCTAAGTTATTGAGCAGCAGTTACAAACACAACCTACTTTGGAAAATTTGCGATTACAAGTAGGTTTGGGCAATTAGGATTGGACAAAGGGTTTTTGAAAATTGTTGAGATGTGTTTGGTACTCAAAGATTAAGTATGATCTTTTGAATCATGTGAAGAAAAGTAGGATCAAAGATAACTCTAGACAAGTACAAATGGGATTTTAGCAAAGAATGTGAATAACTTATGAATGTTGTTTGGGTAAATACAAAAATTATGAGTATGGAACCAACGTGTGGCCAAGGTAGATTAATTAAGAAGTGATGATTTTGAACGGAATAAAAAATGTGGTGCGTAATGCATCGATATAGCAAAATGAGGAGTCTACAATTAAAAAGAATTGCCTCAGTAATGCAATCAACATTTGATTAAATGCGTGAATCAATATAGTAAATGAGGAAAACTCAGTAACAATGGTTGATTGTAAGAGTAATATAATTAGTTTTAGAAAAGGACATAGTATTGAACCAAGGAAGAAAGATCAATGATGTGAAATTCAATGTGAAATTAGATGTGATTTTGAACATTGTCAATAAGATATAAATAAGAAAATGGCAGTTTGGGAAGCTAGGTTGGCCAAATGACAAATTATGGTAAGATTGAATGTAAAATTATGTGCAGTTACATATGTGTGAATCTTAATTTTGACATAAAGTGTTTAATAGTAAAGAAGTGAATAGAGCCCAAGTAACTTTAACATTTGGATGTGCAAAAGTTAAGGATTTCTAGAGATACAAGTAGAATAACCAAATATCAGGATAGATTATAGGCTTGAGTTCAAATTCGTGAGTATGTACAGCATAGAGAATAACATTGTCAAATCATTAGAAATATGCAAAATATGCTGTTAACAAATTCATTCATAGGCAGTTTTTTTTGAGTTAGATATAGTTTATTGGGCATATAACATATCTTTCCACAAATTTTCATCAACCTGACTATTACGCTCTATTTATGGAGCTAAACCTATGAAGCACGGACAAGATTTGTATTGCGATGATATATTTCCTTTGACTTGTATTGAAATTTAGTTGGATAAGTTTTAAGTATGCAAAAGCTTCTTTTTCAATCCACAAATTGTTAGACATCGCATGAAAAAGAGAAGAAACTTTTAGTGTTGGTACTAAGCAGTAGCAGACATTGAAACCTCTATGAATATAATAATGGTAGTAAAGTACAAAACACTCATCGAATGGATATAAGAACAAAAGACATACCTTTTTCGTCATGGGCCATGAAACATCAGTAAAACACCATAACCTACAGCAAACGTGATGGAGAGAAAATAGCACAGCACCACGGAAAAAGTAGGTAAACCAGAAATTTAACGAATCATCATTAATCCACCGCCGTAACAGTTACCATGCGGCTCCTCCGAATATAACAGGTACTGATCAAAGGACTAATTGCAGTGCAAATTGGGCAGACGAATCCTATAGCTATCGGATCTTAAGAGAAATTCATTTAAAGGAACATAAATCCTACAATAGAAATTGACAAATAGAAAGGAAGAAAAACCTGTAACAGAAATCCTACCGGAAAAATAAAAGAAAAAGGAAAGCATTTTGAATTGTTGTGTAGAGTTGGAGGGATGTCAAATTTTGGGAGGATTAGAGGCGAGATCCGTGAAATCAATTGAAACAGTGTGTATGAAAATAATTGAAATGGTGTGTGTGAAGACAATTGAAACGGTGAGTTTTGAATAATTAATTCATCAACAGTTTATGCTTTTTTAGCTTTGAAAACTTTGAAAGGGCATAACTCTTTGGTCGGTTGTCCGATTGAGACGATTTTTTTTATTTTGAATAACTTTTCGAGATCTACGCGCTGACAAACTGCCAGTTTGCCATCGTTTTTCGAAAAAAATCCTTTTTTGCCTCTAAATTTTGATTTTTCAGTTTAAAATTGAATTTTAAAACATTCAAATGATTATTTTCTTTATTTATTTGAAGTAAACTCTGAATTTTTTTTACAGAATTATAGTATTATTTTTCTAATTTGACACATATAAGGAATAGGGTCGATAAATCATTAGAACGTAATGTAATATAATTAGGATAAAAATACTCATATAATATATCAATCAATTAGTTTATCTTAGTTGGTGAAGATGTTTGCTCTTTTCCCTTAGTACCTTGGTTTGAATCTTGTTGTTAACAAATTTGAATCTTTTTTGTTTGTTGCATTTATGTTTTTAAATCAATTAACTCTTCAGTATTACATTAATATATATTGTTAGTACAATAGTATAGATGACGAAATGATATAATAGACTGTATAATCAACCTTGAAGTGAAGTATGTATCTCTTCAAGCAGCAAATGTATAAGCAAATTTACCTGTTGTATCTTTAGTTGAACTTTTCGTACAAGACAAATCCATCTCCCAATTTTGAGCTCCCAAAGGCATAAAAGAGAACTTCTAGAATGGCTAAGATGTTTGTTCTTTTCTCTTAGTACCTTGGTTGTTGTTAACAATTTTGAATCTTTTTTATTTGTTGCATTTTTTTTTTAAATCAATTAACTCTTCAATATTACGTTAATATAGATTATTAGTACAATAGTATAGACGGATTCACAATTTGAGCTACAATATTATGAATATTAACTACAATACATAATTTGAGCTACATAATACAATACACAGACACATACTACAATACATTAATATATATTATTAGTATAATAGTATAGAAGGATTCACAATTGATATACGGAATAATGAATATTAAATCACTAAAGCTAAAATTTTAGAATTTCTGTATAAATTTTTAAAATTTAGTAAGTGTAATGGATAGGTGCAATAAATTAGACATAATAGAAGATTTATGTTTTTAAGATATTATTAGTACAAAAATTTACCGATTATCTTATACAAAAATATTGCACATAATTCATTCCTTCTTCATTGTGCATTCATTCTTATCTCATCCTAGTTCAATGTGCTCTAAATTATTGATATTGACAATGAACATAATAAAATTTACCGATTATCTTATAAAAAATTGCACATAATTCATTCCTTCTTGACAATGAACATAATAAAAATAATTCATTATTTTAGTGCTAATTTTGGCAATAAATAATTAACAAAATGTAAATTGGTATTTCTATATCATATTTGTATGGAATATTTTAAAAATTTTATATAAACATTGATGTAAAGTGTAATTAACAATATATCGGCAAATGTAACAGTCTTACAATGTTACAATTTGTCCACTTCTCAACTGTTTTGTACAATTTATAATCACAGCTACAGCTAGAACTACAAAATTGAGAGAAGAGTTTTAGAAAATTTAAGTGAAGACAAAGGTTACAATTTCATTTTAACACAAGAATGATACATTGTTCACAGTTGCCCATTGTTCCCCCAAAACGAGCATTTTAAGTCAAGACAGAGGCTACAATTTTAATACAAGAATGTATCCAAATTCTACATTTGGGATTAGGGAGGGATCGGGACAATTCATTCACTATTGGGTATCGAACATGTAACGGTATCCGAACATTTTTCTAGTTCGACGCTTCTGCACCAATGGGGGCCCAAATTTAGCTTTGGTGCTCGTCGAGGCTCTTGCACATCCAACGTAGCAAGGTGTCAGTGCTGCCCGATGCTCCCACACATTTATGAGGCCAATGATGTACGAGGCTACTGCACGACTGAAGGCCCAAGGTGTCGGGGGCTCTTGTTGCAAAAGGGGAGGGACCGGGACAATTCATTCATTGTTGGATACCGAACATGTAATGGTGTCTAAATTCTACCATTGGGGAATAGGGAGGGACCGGGAGATTCATTCATTGTTGGGTATCAAACATGTAATGGTATCCGAATTCTACCTTTAGGACCGAGACTTGGCGCTCTCGCACATCCGAGGCACCAAGGTACCGATGTTGGCCGAGGCTCCTACGCTTACACTTTTCTTAGGCCACTTACATTTAGTATTTTTAACTGAAAATTTTTCACTTGGTGCCTCGGTGGTCGAGGATGCAGCACATGTCTGAAATGGGGACATCTTTTTTAGGCCACTTACACTTAGTATTTTTAACTAAAATTTTACTCTTTGGCTCAAGAAAAATACAAAGGGCCCCCGTTGTGCTGTGTTCCCCGAGGGGGCAGAACGACCCAAGTGTTTATAACTCCGCACACTAAGCCCCTCACTAGGGACCTCAGGGTCAGGACGTGCAAAATAACGAGGGGGAATTGGATTCGCGGGGGGAGGGACGAATCAAAGCGACAAAGGGCTAAATCTTAGTGGATCACGGCAGCAAGGCCATTCTGCCACTTACAATACCCCGTTGCGTATTTAAGTCGTCTGCAAAGGATTCTACCCGCCGCTCGGTGGGAATTACGCTCCAAGGAAGTGCCCACGACTTGTCCGTCGAGGTCGCTGCACTTACGACACGTGCCCTTGGGGGCCAAAGGCCCCTACTGCGAGTCGGCAATCGGGCGATAGGCGCGTGCATTGCTTCTAGCCCAGATTCTGACTTAGAGGCGTTCAGTCATAATCCAGCACATGGTAGCTTCGCACCACTGGCTTTTCAACCAAGTGCGGTGACCAATTGTGGGAATCAACAGTTCCTCTCGTACTAGGTTGATTACTATTGCGACGCGGCCATCAGTAGGGTAAAACTAACCTGTCTCACGACTATTTAAACCCAGCTCATGTTCCCTATTGGTGGGTGAACAATCCAACACTTGGTGAATTCTGCTTCACAATGATAGGAAGAGCCGACATCGAAGGATAAAAAAACAATGTCGCTATGAACGCTTGGCTACCACAAGCCAGTTATCCCTGTGGTAACTTTTCTGACACTTCTAGCTTCAAATTCTGAAGGTCTAAAGGATCGATAGGCCACGCTTTCATGGTTTGTATTCGTACTGGAACTCAGAATCAAACGAGCTTTTACTCTTTTGTTCCACACGAGATTTCTGTTCTCGTTCAGCTCATCTTAGGACACATATATTATCTTTTAACAGATGTGCTACCCCAGCCAAACTCCCCACCTGACAATGTCTTCTACTCGGATCGGCCAGCCGAAGCCAACCTTAGGTCCAAAAAGAGGGGTCGTACCCCGCCTCCGAAATAACGTTAAAAGTAGTGGTATTTCACTTTCGCCCGAGAGCTCCCACTTATCCTACACCTCTCAAATCATTTCACAAAGTCGGACTAGAGTCAAGCTCAACAGGGTCTTCTTTTCCCGCTGATTCTGCCAAACCCGTTCCCTTGGTTGTGGTTTCGCTTGATAGTATACAGGGACAGTGGGAATCTCGTTAATCTATTCATGTGCGTCACTAATTAGATAACGAGGCGTTTGGCTACCTTAAGAGAGTCATAGTTACTCCCGTCGTTTACCCGCGCTTGGTTGAATTTCTTCACTTTGACCTTCAGAGCACTGGGCAGAAATCACATTGCGTGAGCATTCGCAGGGACCATCGCAATGCTTTGTTTTAATTAAACAGTCAGATTCTGCTTGTTTGTACCAGTTTTGAGTCGACAGTTCATCGATGGGGCAAGGCCCCTGAGGGAGTCATTCCCAGTCCGTCCCTCAGCCGGCATGCAGTGACCCACTCTCACCGCGAGAGCAGCTCGAGCAGTGCACCGATAGTCGATGTGTTCGGGACTGGGACCCCCGTGCCCAGCCCTCAGAGCAAATCCTTTTCTCGAGGTTACGGATCCATTTTGCCGACTTCCTTTGCCTACATTGTTCCATTGACCAGAGGCTGTTCACCTTGGAGACCTAATGCGGTTATGAGTATGACCGGGTGCGGACGGTACTCAGTCCTCTAAATTTTCAAGGGCCGCCGGGGGCACACTGGACACCACGCGACGTGCGGTGCTCTTCCGGCCACTGGACCTACCTCTGGCTGAGTCGTTTCTAGGGTGGGCAGGCCGTTAAACAGAAAAGATAACTCTTTCCGAGGCCCCCGCTGACATCTCCAGACTCTCTAATGTTGCCGTCAGCTGTCGCGTCCCCGTTCAGGAATTTTAACCCGATTCCCTTTCGAAGCTCGCACTGGACGCACTATCTTACGGGCTTCCCTCGTCTCTTAGGATTGACTAACCTATGTGCAAGTGCCGTTCACATGGAACCTTTCTCCTCTTCTGCCTTTACAGTTCTCATTTGAATATTTGCTACTACCACCAAGATCTGCACCGACGGCCGCTCCACTCGGGGTCGTGCCCTGGGTTTTACGGCAACCGCTGTGCCCTTCTACTCATCGAGGCCTGGCCCTTGCCCCGACGGCCTAGTATAGGTTGCGCGCTTAAGCGCCATCATTTTCGAGGCTAGACTTGGCAGGTGAGTTGTTACACACTCCGTAGCGTATTTCGACTTCCATGACCATCGTCCTGCTGTCTTAATCGACCAACACCCTTTGTGGGTTCTAGGTTAGCGCTCAGTTGGGCACTGTAACTCAGCTTCCGGTTCATCTCGTATCGCCAATTCTGCTTACCAAAAATGGCCCACTTGGAGCTCTCTATTCTATGGCACAGCTCAACGAAGCAGCCGCACCGTCCTACCTATTTAAAGTTTAAGAATAGGTCGAGGGCATTGCGCCTCCGATGCCTCTAGCCATTGGCTTTACCCGATAGAACTCGCTAAGGGCTCCAGCTATCCTGAGGGAAACTTTGGAGGGATCAGCTACGAGATGGTTCGATTAGTCTTTCGCCCCTATAATTTGCACGTTAATATCACTACGGGCTTCCACCAAAGTTTCTTCTGGCTTCGCCCCGCTCAGGCATAGTTCACTATCTTTCGGTTCCAACAGGCATGCTCTCACTCGAACTCTTCTCAGAAGATTAAGGTCGGTCGGCAGTGCACCCGCGAAGGATCTTGCCAATCAGCTTCCTTGCGCCTTACGGGTTTTCTAGCCCGTTGACTCACACACATGTTAGACTCCTTGGTCCATGTTTCAAGACAGCCCGAATTGGGAGCCGACAGGCCGACGCTCAGAGTACGCAGGTGCCGAAGCATGCCGAGACAGCGCGTGCTGTATCCTACAATCGAGGCGACGAAGTCTCCACGGATGTATCAAAGGCCCGTGCTTGGGCCGCTGCCATGACCTGTGTCGGTCCACACCCCGATCCGATCGGTGGACCGGCTCTCACCGTTCCACATCCAACTGGGGCACATCGTCGTCCCCCATCTGCTTTCTCTCGATAAATTCAAGCACTCTTTGACTCTCTTTTCAAAGTCCTTTCCATCTTTCCCTCGTGGTACTTGTTCGCTATCGGTCTCTAGTCTGTATTTAGCCTTGGATAGAATTTACCGCCTAATTAGGGCTGCATTCCCAAACAACCCGACTCGTAGACAATGCCTCATAGTGCGACAAGGTCCGAGCATGACGGGGCTCTCACCCTCTCTGGCGCCCCTTTCCAGGGGACTTGGGCCCGGTCCGTTGCTGAGGACGCTTCTCCAGACTACAATTCAGACGCAGATGGTGCTCGATTCTCAAGTTGGGCTATTCTTGCTCGCCGTTACTAGGGGAATCTTGGTAAGTTTATTTTTCTCCGCTTATTGATATGCTCAAACTCAGCAGGCAATCCCATCTAACCTAGGGTCGAGATGCGACCACCGTCCTTGCTATTCCGAAAGGGTTCAAGGGTCTCGATCGACGAACGCACGCGACTCCAAACAAGGTTACTTATAGCATTACCACCGATGGTCGCGACGATGATGTCATCGAGGACTCGAATTTTAGCCAACCACTAGCTGTGAGCGCACGGGAGGCCAATTTCCAGCCAAGGTCCAACCGAGGCCCAAGGGCTCAATGTTGGATGGGGGAGACGATGCGTGACACCCAGGCAGACGTGCCCTCGGCCTAATGGCTTAGGGCACAACTTGTATTCAAAGACTTGATGGTTCACGGGATTTTGTAATTCACACCAAGTATCGCATTTCGCTATGTTCTTCATCAATACGAGAGTCGAGATATCTGTTTTCGAGAGTCGTTCTGTATATTTTGTGACAAAAGAACAACGTCACTAAAGCACTGACACCGCGAACGATGCGGCGACAGAAGATGTGCCCCTTTTTCTATTTCGATTCCTTGGCGCGATTCGTGCCGGGGGTTTGTTCGTTTTGCCTTGAAGAGGTTGATCTTGACATCTCACCCCCACCCAATAGGTAAAGGGACGATGAGATCAACTGCTTCAAGACGCGAGGGTGTTGAGAGGCGTGGATACACCCGTACCACCTCCAGTGTTGTTTACAACGCGTTCACGGGTCATTCTACTAGGTAGGTTTCGACAATGATCCTTCTGCAAGTTCACCTACGGAAACCTTGTTACGATTTCTCCTTCCTCTGAATGGCAAGGTTCAGTGGACTTCTTGCGACGTCGCGGGCAGCGAACTATCCACGTCATCATGATCTGAACACTTCGCCGGACCATTCAGTCGGTAGGAGCAACGGGCGGTGTGTATAAAGGGCAGGGACATAGCCAACGTGAGCTGATGACCCGCGCTTACTAGGAATTCCTCGTTGAAGACCAACAATTGCAATGATTATCCCCATCACGATGAAATTTCAAAGATTACCCGGGCCTGTCAGCCAAGGCTATAGACTCGTTGAATACATCAGTGTAGCACGCGTGCAGCCCAGAACATCTAAGGGCATCACAAACCTATTATTGCCTCAAACTTCCTTGGCCTAAAAGGCCATAGTCCCTCTAAGAAGCTAGCCACGGAGGATCACCTCCGTGTAGCTAGTTAGCAGGCTGAGGTCTTGTTCATTAACGGAATTAACCGAACAAATCGCTCCACCGACTAAGAACGGCCATGCACCACCACCCATAGAATTAAGAAAGAGCTCTCAGTCTGTCAATCTTTACTATGTCAAGACCTGGTAAGTTTCCCCGTGTTGAGTCAAATTAAGCCACAGGCTCCACTCCTGGTGGTGCCTTTCCGTCAATTCCTTTAAGTTTCAGCCTTGCGACCATACTCCCTCCGGAACCTAAAGACTTTGATATCTCATAAGATGCCCGTGGAGTCTTAAAAGCAACATCCGCTGATTCTTGGTCAGCATCGTTTATGGTTGAGACTAGGATGTTATCTGATCATCTTCGAGCCCCCAACTTTCGTTCTTGATTAATGAAAACATCCTTGGCAAATGCTTTCGCAGTTATTCGTCTTTCATAAATCCAAGAATTTCACCTCTAACTATGAAATATGAATGCCCCTAACTGTCCCTGTTAATCATTACTCCGATCCTGAAGGCCAACACAATAGGATTGAAATCCTATAATGTTATCCCATGCTAATGTATACAAGCGTAGGCCTACTTTGAGCACTCTAATTTCTTCAAAGTAACAGCGCCGGAGGAACGACCCGGCCAATTAAGGCCAAGAGCGCATCGTCGGCAGTACGGACGAGCAGACCGGTGCTCACCGTGAGGTGGACCTGCTGACCCACCCCTAAGTCCAACTACGAGCTTTTTAACTACAACAACTTAAATATACGCTATTGAAGCTGGAATTCCCGTGGCTGCTGGCACTAGACTTGCCCTCCAATGGATCCTCGTTAAGGGATTTAGATTGTACTCATTCCAATTACCAGACTCATAGAGCCCGGTATTGTTCTTTATTGTCACTACCTCCCCATGTCAGGATTGGGTAATTTACGGGCCTGCTGCCTTCCTTGGATGTGGTAGCTGTTTCTTAGGCTCCCACTCCAAAATCGAACCCTAATTCTCTGTCACCCGTCACCATCATAGTAGGTCACTATCCTACCATCGAAAGTTGATAGGGCAGAAATTTGAATGATACATCACTGGCACAAAGGCCTTGTGATCCGTTGAGTTATCATGAATCATCAGAGCAACGGGCAAAGCCTGCGTCGACCTTTTATCTAATAAATGCATCCCTTCCAGAAGTCGGGGTTTGTCGCACGTATTAGCTCTAGAATTACTACGGTTATCCGAGTACCAAATACCATCAAACAAACTATAACTGATTTAATGAGCCATTCGCAATTTCACAGTCTGAATTTGTTCATACTTACACATGCATGGCTTAATATTTGAGACAAGCATATGACTATTGGCAGGATCAACTAGGTAGCATTCCTCCGCGACGTCGGCACTGCATGGTCCTCAACATGTCACATGAGCAACGAAGAGGGCATAACAGAGCATGAGCATTGTCCGTGTCGAGAGACAAAATGCATAGGCATCGAGAGATAAGGGCCTGGACCCTATTTTCAAAAATATTTTTCACATCTGAAAGCACGATCGAGAATAACGAGGCCACGCCGATTTAAGGGGGTGCACTCGAGACACAAGGCACGATTGAGGTCCACCACGCACCCCAAAGGGCAGGAGATAGAGAAGGGACAACAACACATCCATAACCGGCTTAGGTACGCAACACAGGATCCCAATCGCACCATTGAGTTCAATTGCAACAAGGGAAGTTAATGAAGAGGAGTGCGGCCCGACAGTTCGATGCGGGTAGCATGGAGCCTGCCAATACACATAACCAAAACACCACTCATATGCCCATTACGTACTAGTAGTAGCACCCACGCACACCAGCCAACAACCCACCCAACCAATGTAATGGTAGGGGAGCGGAAGGCACAATGAAATGAGGGCACACCATAACTGCTTGGCATGAGAACTACACGGAGGACTTGGTCGAGCCAAGACCGAGCCTACCAACTCAACTTACACCCCCAGTGAGCCTTTGTCGTCAAAGGGACTTTGTACTAGGGTCACAGGCAGCTTCGAATGCAGGCAAGGCCAAGGCGCCTTGTGGTTGCCGACTTGGGAGGCACAAGGCGTCTCTAAACGTGACAGGGGAAAATGAGGAAGCCAAGCTCGAGCCCACATCAATGCATAAGCCACCCCAAGAGATTTTTGCCTGATGTAGGGAACTTGGTCTTGGAGTCGTTGGCTACATTTCTTTGGGCACGGGCCTGACCGACGGAAAATCAACACCCCGGCCACCACCGCCGGCGGAAGGACCGCGACCGTAAATAGCCCAATTATCAAAAACATGCGGATCCTAATGGTGGGTCTGGTCGGTTGGATCAGGTTACACGAAACGACGTCGTTTTGGGCGTTTAAGGCCAGTCCCAAAATGACGTCGTTTTAGGGGCCTATATAAGTCATTTTTTGCCCCAAAAAATTTCATTTTCACCTTTGTTTTTAAAAAAACTTCAAAAAGCTCTCCCCATTTTCTCTCAAAGCCCCCTTTGCACGGCCAATGCTCCGGTCACCGGACCACCGCGACGGCCGCCGGTTGCCGGTGATGGCACCATCGTCCGCGGTGGCTGAAAATTTAGGAAAAACCATTTTTAATGTTTTCCACCCCTCCGAACCTGTTTATGAACACAAAAATCCCAAAAACGTCCTCTAAAGGGCAAAAATACGAAGGGACGCCTCGGCTCCTCTTCTCCGATCACGAGAAAGGTAAGGGTTTTTGACTTTTTTTTTATGTATTTTGTGCAAGTATTTGAAATAGATATGCGAAAAAGAAATAACACCTAAAAATCTTACTTTCAATTTATGTTTTGTATTGATTTCTTTTTTCTTCCCCCCACACACATTACAAATGGCTTTTATAGCCTAGATGAATCAAAAATAATAAATACAATGATCTTTAGACATAACCTGTAGAATGGGTATATGCTTATGCTTAATGATTAGGATGACATGATCGAAATGAGTCAAATGCTTCCTAATTAAACATACTATGATACAAAAATGTTATGAGAATGATTCCTATTTCGGATGTTATCACTCATTCATTCCTCTGGGTTTCATCTTCTTTCAATCATACTCTGCTCGTATGCTTTGAATCTTTTCCATTAATTTGGTCCATTGTACCATTCCCCGAATGTTACGAACCACTAGAAATGTTTGTGAAATGATCCTCTCTGAGGATCGATATTTCTTAATTTGTCCAATCACCATTTGGACAGAAGAGGTAATCTCAATTTTCTCGAGTACCTCCAACCCTTACACATGGGAAATCTTAAGCAATTATCCTATTTCAGTTTATTGTATTATCTAGAAATCACTAGAGTAATATGAGAAACTCCTTTTATGAAAATATTATTAGTCCATTAATTGTTATTTCAATATAAAATGCTTGAAAAAGATCACAACTATGGACAAGAAGGAAATTAATCAAGAGCATAGCTCAAAATAATTTATCAAGGATAGCCAAGGTGACAAAAGGAATTTGATTAAGGTGTATCTTGAAAAGAATATAGAAATCAAAGTTAGCGACTTCAAAATAGGTAAGACAAAAATTAGGTACCCCAGATATCTTAGCTTGAGCTTCTTTGTACCAATTTCTTGAGGACCATTTTGAGCTCAATATGTGTTTAGGGGATCCAGAGTACTTTGTTGATGCCCAAAGATGTAGCATGCTTCTTCATTGTTAAATCAGGTATAGCAAGATTACCATTTGCCCCTCTTTGATTAAAATTTGAGCCGCCCTTTTCGGGTTTTCAACTCAAAACCCCCTTTGGTCTCAAGGTGCCCTTTGCGGGTTTTCGCCTTGGCCTCTCTATTTTCTTTTTCTTTTTCTTTTCTTTTTTCCTTTTTCTTCTTTTTTTTCTCTTTTCTTTTTTTTTTTGAAGGTCACAAAGTGCCCTTTGTGGGTTTTCACCTTGGCCTCTCCTCTTTTAGGTATCTTTGGATTGCATTTGAATTTATAGGATTGGATAAGTTTTATCTCAGTCAAAGTCAATACTTCTCCGGGAAAACCTTCTTTACCTCATAAGGTCCTTTCCCATTTGACATTCATTTCTCTTTGAAATCCTTTTGTATAGAAGGGGTCTTCCTTAATACCAAGTCCCCATAATGAAATTTCCTTGGATGAACCTTTTTCGTCATAAATCATCATCGTCCACTTTTGGCACATTTGACTATGATGAATACTCTCAAACCGCTTTCCTTCTACTTCATTCAATTCCTGACTCAATCAAAACTTGGAGAAAAGGAATCTCGATTTCCGTGGGTAGAACCACCTCTATTCTATAAACTAAAGGGAAAAGTGTTGCCCCAGCGAAAGTCCTGGTCGACATAAGCATAAAGAGTAAATGGTAGCTTCTTATGCCAATCTTTATAAGTTTCGGTCATCTTCCATAATTTTTTTTTGTCTTTTTCTTTCTTTTTGTACCTTTTCTTTTTGGCAACCTTTGTTGTACTGTGATATGGAACCTAATCTTTGAACATATTGTAAACTTTTGACATTGCATAGTTGTGCACTATAAAACACGATTTTTCGGCAACTAATCTCCTTTTTTTGGAAAATTTGATGACTGTTGACTTTACAATATTGGCATATGAAGTAACATTTACCCTCTTTATGATTCGATGTCTGCTAGGAGCTTTTGAAGAGATTGGCCTCATAACATCCATGCCTCACATATGAAAAATCTATGGAGGCGTCACATAAACCTTGTCTTCTTTAATTCGGTATTTGCGATATAACTGATGCAATCCCCTTTCATGGTAAACTGGCAGTGCCCGAACCTCATACATAGCCTAGCCATTGTAAAACTACTTGCATGCTTCCTACAGACCTCTTTTAGCCTTAAAAGCATCCACAGATCTTAGTAGCCCAGGCATATATAATTGAGCGAAAACATCTTTGAATTCTTTGAGTAACTTAATGAAGTCTTGCTTTTGCATGCTCCAATCTTACTCTTCCCCTAGGTTCACAATGTTCATTGATCCTTTTGTAAAGCAGGATCCGTTCTACCATTCCTAACAAGTCAAGAAAGAAGGTTACAACCCCTGTCATCTTTAAAGTCCTGAGATCCCTCTAGCCACATATCTCACTTAAAAAGAAGATTCTGAGTCAATAGCAATGTCACTCATGTTGTTGATATCTGGGGACCTATTGTAGGTATGAAGACCAATTTCAAAGAATAAATGATTCTAAAGATTATTATTGGTATGATCATGAATAAAAGAATATCCCCAAAAAAGTCTAAAGAACAAAAGAATCTATACATAGAAAGAATAAAGAATATTTATTCAAAAAGATACATTTTATTGAAATAAAAATTTCGGATACAAGCCTATTTCAGAAAAGGATTCTTATTGCCTTTACGCTTAAGGCAACAAGCGTGTTTTAAATATTACTCTAGATTAGCCTTAAAAATACAAGGATCAATTTCACAGTCTCGTTGTTCAAAACACTCCCAAATATGCAAGGGCTCGAAAACTTTTACTCATTGGTTCCCTCTTCCGATGCGTCATTCAGATCCCCCAATATCAAGTCTTGCACTAAAGCCCTGAACTTGACGCATTCTTGAATCTCATGCCCCTTTCCATCACAGAATTCACCTCTTTATCTAAATGGTTGGGTAAAAGATTTTCTGCTCCAGAGGGATCATCGAACCTGAGAATACCTTCGATCACCTTTTTGAAAGCAGTGCAGTTCTTAATCGAATGTCCTGTGATTCCCGCATGATATTCGTATTGGGAATTCATGTCATACCATTTGGGGTATGGAGGTTGTATAGGCTTTAGGTAGAAAGAAGATACCATGTGTGCATCAAACAAAATTTGGTACAGCTCTCTATACGTGATTGGGATGGGCACGAATTGGGATTTTTCTGAGTTCAATCTTGGATTGGATTCTTACTTTTGAAGAACTTGATGGCTAGTAGTTGCCGTTCTTGACTGGCCTATGGTAATCGGTTTTGAATAACCCCCGCTAACCTTATTTTCCTTTTTCTTCATTGCCCTCGAAGTATTATCTTGAGAGCTCCACTCTCGCTTTTTCCTTTTGTAACAGGCTTCACATTGTTTTGGGAGCTCCACACTGGCCTTCTTTGTTTCCTCTATACTAGCTAAATCAATGACAATGGGATTGGTTGGATTGCCCCCTGGATTGGGACCTGATTCTATTGGGTAGTTTGTTGGTGCCGACATACCGGCCTGATGCTGTTTGGGTCTAGTAGTAATGGGTACCCATTGCGGACGTGCGTCTGGTTGGGTCTAAGCACTTATTAGGGTAAACCTGGGGGATAGACGAGGTCTTCATTAACATCCCTACTGTTGACCACTAGGCTTTTCCTTTTTTCAAGCCTTTCGACTAGTAACTATCTTAACTGGCCAATCACATTTCTTTGGAGCTCTAACATTTGATCTTGCATATCTTGTTGAATTTTAATCAATTGCTCTTGCATCTGTATTTGCCTTTGCTCTAATCTCTCCAACTTTTGTTCCATGTCGCCCAAGTTAACTCTCTTTCTCTCTTTCTGTAATAACATCAACTAATTAGGGTCTTTCTATGAATTTGGATGCATATGATGCGATGTAATGCAAATGCATGAATGCAAAGATTCTGATTCAGTTTCATTTAGAAAACTTTATTTAGAAAATAAAAATCTTTACACAAAACGGATTACAAATACATTTTTCCCCTAAGGCCCAAAGTTTTAACCCTTTCAAATATTGAAGCTAACTCTCGACCCCTATCTGATTCTAACTCATATTTTACACCTAACATATCAGCCCGTGCTTGCCAAAACTTGTAAATGGTCTGCCACTTCCTAAATTTGGACTATAGCTTCACCTATGAGATAATCCCTATTTTTAACTTCATCTTGAGAATGGTGAAGCTCTCACTTCCAATGCCCCTCTCTTGCTTCAAGATGCTCGATCCGAAGTTTATGGTTTTGTAATGCCGATTCTAACCTTTCAATCTTGCCCTTCATTTCCTCGGTCTTGTTCAGACTTGGCTTTAACTCAGCTACAGAATTACAACTTCGAAGGTGATGAAGAGACTGTCCAAGTTCAGCCACTTTAGCCTTTAATCCACACTTCTCCTTTTGACTCTCTACCAGACTCCTTTCTAGGGCATGATTTTGTGCCTGAATTTCTTGACACTTACTCTCCCATTGATCAGCTTTGGCTTTTTCCTCTTGAATCTCATGTTGCCACTGCTCTGAAGTCTTCCTTAATCCAGCTCTTTTTATTGACAGCTGTATCTTCTTATATTCTGTCTTCAAATCATCTCGATCTTCCTCTACCTTCCTCTTCTCTTTTCTTACTTTTTCTGCCTCTAGCTTCTGAACATCCACGTCTGGCGCCAGATACATTTTCTCTTCCTCCAACTTCTCTATCCTTTTTCTGAACACGAGACTCTTCTTTTCAAAATCTTGTTAACTCTGATGGGACCTCTCGTAAGTATTCCTCCATAGTAGGTACTAAATTCACTTTCCCAAAAGTGAAACAATTATAAGAAGGGTTCTAAAACTGTACCATAGCTCGAAACAAATGCTTATCCACCTTAACGTCAAGCAAGTATGGTAGATCACCATAATTATGGTAGAATAGTTGCTTAGTCTCGTCATCCCAATGAGCCCAAATATCTTTCAACTCCTAAAGATCGTTCTGTGCCGCGCTGATGCGAGTAAAGTCCCACAACTCTAACGTATACCCTTCAGTGACACTATCTCCTTTCTCTAATTGGGTTTTCTCTGACCATGCACAGACGGTAGCGTTGTCCTCTACTTTATCAAGATATTCATTCTCCATAACAAAACTTTCTAATTTAGAAATCAAACCATGAATCGACACCTTTAAATGCTGAATGACATACAATGATAACAAAATAAAATTGGTCAGTGTCATAATTCAAAGAGAATAAAAAATAAGCACCTATGTGGGTAATTACTATGGGTCAACATAGTTCTACCTAAAGCAAGCTTCTAGGGTTTACTATATGTGTTTTTGGTTCTAAAGGAAAAGGGTACCTGAACCAGCAGATTCCTCGATCCTCGCCCATTATAGGCTCATATAGATCGAGTTTAGTTCAGGGGGACACATTTCCCTATGGCCGTGCGGAGATGAAAATCTCATGGAGACATAGGTACAGATGTATCCCGGAAGCGATCCACTAGCCCATACGGATATGAAAACCTCACGAAGGTGTAGCTTCTCAAAAAAGGACTAAATTGAACCTTAAAACAAAATTTTAGGGTGAATTAATGATAAACAAAAAGAAAAGGGACCTTAATGAACGTGCGATTAATGAGGATGGACCAAAATGGAATATAATCCCTCCCACCAAAATGCATAGCTTCTTACTTGAAAACCAAAGTAAATTATCGGGCAAAATTTAACATGAAAGAAACTTGATTGTATAAGAAATAAAAGGCAAAAGGACTGCAGGCGTAAATAGCCCAATTATAAAAAACACGCGGATCCTAATGGTGGGTCGGGTCGGTTGGATCGGGTTACACAAAACGACGTCATTTTGGGCGTTTAAGGCTAGTCCCAAAAGACGTCGTTTTGAGGGCCTATATAAGTCATTTTTTGCCCAAAAAAATTTCATTTTCACCTTTGTTTTTAAAAAAACTTCAAAAAGCTCTCCCCATTTTCTCTCAAAGCCCCATTTGCACAGCCAAGGCTCCGGTCACCGAACCACCGCAACGGTCATCGGTCGCCAGCGATGGCACTGCCGTCCGCGGTGGCCGAAAATTTAGGAAAAACATTTCTTTAATGTTTTCCACCCCTCCAAACCCGTTTATGAACCCAAAAATCCCAAAAACATTCTCTAAAGGGCAGAAATATGAAGGGACGCCTCGGCTCCTCTTCTTCGATCACGAGAAAGGTAAGGGTTTTGGACTTTTTTTATGTATTTTGTGCAAGTATTTGAAATAGATATGCGAAAAAGAAATAACACCTAAAAATCTTACTTTCGATTTCTGTTTTGTATTGATTTATTTTTTCTTCCCCCCATACACATATTACAAACGGCTTTTATAGCCTAGATGAATCAAAAATAATAAATACAATGATCTTTATTTTGATTATTGTTCTATTTGCTGCCTTTCTTTCCTTTTTTATAGGTCAACGGTGAAATTTGCGGCAGTGATCGTGGTTGTGAGGGAGAGGCGGCGACGGCAGAAGTTTAGCCCTAGGGTTAGGGTTTGCTAAAAATTGTTTTATGCTTTGGGTCAAATGGGCTGTAAAATTTGGGTTGTAAATGGGGCTGGGGTTTTAGATTTGGGTTGTAATGGATTTGGGCTTGTAATTGGACTGTAAAATGGACTGTAAAATTTGTTTATTTTATTTTTTTTGTTTTCTATTCTTTGGGTTGTGTATAGACTGGGCTAGATTAGATTCCTACAATCATGATCATTAAGAATTCAACGGGACCCTTCCCTACGAATCATACAAAGAAAGAGGAGGCGGGCCCCATTGAGTTCTTACACTTTCATGCCTATAACTTAGTTTGTCCCATTATCCATTATTCCATATTACAGGGACGAACCTAATCCAGAATATGAAACATAAAAGAAAATATCTATTAAATCGATCACAAAAATATCGGTTACCGTACCTATTATACAAAAAGGAATTCTTCCAGTAGTATGGGCCATTTATCCCGCTTCCCTCCGCATTTCATCAAGTGGTCATGCTAAAGACATAAATAGTCATAGATAATTATGAGATACAATCCTTTCGAATGCAATAAGAGAATTCCTACTATTATTTAGTATTCTACTACACTTTTTTTTTTTATTAATTGAAGAAATAACTGGAAAACAAAACAATAAGTACAAAAATGAGTAATAACCCCCAGTAGAGACTAGTACGATTCAATTCAACATTTTGTTCATTCGGGTTTGATTGTGTCATAGCTCTATAATTCATTCAAATTAGGTTTATCATTGGATGAACTGCATTGCTGATATTGACCCTAAAAAAGAAGTGGTTGGTGCAACTAGTCCGTGAGCAGCCAACCATCACATTGTAAAAATTTGATAGGTTCAATCTATGGTCATTAGGTCCTCTTAAAAAGATATACTAAATTCATTGAGTTGTTCCAAAGAATCAAAACGGCTAGTTATTAACGAAATTCCTTGTCAGCTCTTTGTAAAATACTCGTTTGGACGAGGGCTTCCAAAAACATCATAAGCTAAACCTGTGCTGACGAATAACCAACCCGCGATGAATAGGGAAGCTATAATAATACTATGAATGACCCAATATTGAATAATGGTAATAATATCAGCAAAAGAATGTTCTCCTGTGCTTCCAGACGTGCTGAGCTCTACATATTCTTGTAGGGGATCGATTCCGTAAAAGATGGGATTAGTAAATGGGAATTCACTGAAACTCAATCTTTGTGAGATTGTTAATATTGTACCAAAGGTATTTTTAGAGTATACCAAATTAGTATAGCTATCTTTCTTCTAACATAGTAACGTAATTTCAAATAATATATCGACGTGAAGCACTAGATAATTTCTTTCTTCGTCTTGCTTGTTAATGTAAACCATGCAATAGAAAATTCCTCAAATTCCAGGAGGTATTGGCTTGGGCCTAGAAACAGAAGATCAGGTAACCCGTGAATCCAACGAGTTGGTTTATAATAATTCATGATGGAAATTATCATATTTCCGCTAGTCAATTAAATGCAAAATATAAAAATTTACTTTTTTTCGTAGTTGCACAAGAGGTTTTGTCTTTTGTTGGAAGCCCTCTTTTTTTTTTCTTTTTATTTTAAGGAATTGCTCAGTCGTTTAGTAACAAGTAAGAGTAGTCATTAGATATAGGTAAAAAAAAGAGTAATGAATAAAAAAATTATACTAATCAATATTTGTGAGGCGGCCTTTCTTGTATTAGATTTAAAGGTTTTTTTCTTGACCTAACTACAAAGATGATGAATCAATTTCTTTTTCTTTTCTACTCTTATCCTACTGCTCTATTTTTATGAATACCGTTTATAATGATTGATGAAGAAAAAAATTTCCATTGAACTTATTATTTCAATTGGTATTTTTGCTTATCCCCCTCTCATCTAAAACTTGAAACTTAGGTAAGTGCTTTATAAACATATGTATAAAAAGAACATATTTCATTTAGCCCCTTCATGCCTACTATAACTAATTATTTTAGTTTTTTACTAGCAGCTTTAACTATAACCTCAGCTTTATTTATTGGTCTGAGTAAGATACGACTTATTTGAAAATTAATTCAATGAACGAACAATTCAAAAAACAAAGCTTTCTGTCCAATTCCATAAATTATATAGCTCTTTACCTTGTTAATTATCAATTATTAGGTATTGATATTCATGGGCAACAGAAATTAATATTTAGGGATAGATATTACCTTTCTTTTTCTCCTTTCAAATAAGTTAAAATGATTGAAGTTTTTCTATTTGGAATCATCTTAGGTCTAATTCCTATTACTTTGGTTGGATTATTCGTAACCGCATATTTACAATATAGACGTGGTGATCATTAGACCTTTGATTAATTAACATATCTTTTTTTAACTGACCCCTTTAATTGTTAAATTTTTTAATTTCAAAATTATTCAATAATTTTAATTTAATAATTTAATACAAGAGGTCAAATTCGAATCGCTTTTCAATTTTTTTCAATTTGGTGTAATTTTCGACCTAACAAGAGCCGAATCATGCTCTGTAGGATTTGAACCTACGACATTGGGTTTTGGAGACCCACGTTCTATCGAATTGAACTAAGAGCCCTTTTTTATCATAATAAATAAGACTTTAAAAAAGAGGATTCTTTTATTTTATAACCCCAATACATTGTGCACAACTCTATTATCATATATCATATATAATATGAGAAAATGATAGATTATGTATGCTTAATTTTAATCAATCTAAAATGACTCCCTTGTTACTGCTCAAAGGAGAAGTAATAGGTAGGGATGACATGATTTGAACCCGTGACATTTTGTACCAAAACAAACGCGCTACCAAGCTATGCTACATCCCTTTCAATTGGCCTACAATGTCATTGTAAAGAATCACTGTCATGTTTTCCACACCCTTATTTCATCTATTGATATACTAATCGAATCTTTCCATTTCCTCTTTTTGGTCTCATATCATATAACAACCATATAATGAATAATAAACGAATATTTTTAGCGGGAATTCGCAAGCAGAAAGGGACCTATTTTGTTTTGCTATTTTAAGAAAGGGAAAATCTTATCTATCTAATCATTGTACATTTAAATTTGAATTTTGAATTAGGAATTCCAAGAACAAATTGACAAATCCAAATGGTCTGTGATTATATATGTATTACCATAATGTAATATGATAAAAAAGGAGGATTTTAAATGTGAGATCTAAAAACATATCTTTCCGTAGCACTGGTACTAAATACTCTCTGGTTCGATTCTTTAGCGAGTTTATTGATAGAGATCAATCATTTCTTCTCAGATGCGTTAACATTCCCTTTTTTTTTTAATTCGAGTTATTGCCGCGGGATAGGGAAAAAAAGATTAGATCGAGATACAATCAAATCATTAACCAATGATTTCTTTTGGTGATTAGTGTATACTAGAGGTGATTGATCAAAGGCTTGTATCTTTGGAACAACTAGACTTAGATCTAGTCATCGGTTTTCGATAAAGGTAAGATTTTGAAGGCTTTAGGGGCATTGGCCGAATATGGGTAAGTGAATATTGGGATTGTTTGTTGTAGATTTGCAATCTAAGAATTGTGGTAATCAATTGTAGGACATCGTGGAGGATCTCAGTAGCAGTCATCATGAAACAGGTGTGTATCAAACACCCTCTCTAGTTCAATTCGGCAAAAGCCAAAATATCGAAATTTCGACATTTCGTGGGCTTGTGAGTGTGCGAGTGCTCATAAGACGTTTAGGAAACGTTAGATCTAAAATTGCAAAGTGGTAAGTTAGTCGCGTGTGAAATTTCGTGCACTTCGGTAATTGGGCCTCGATGGGCTAAAATGGGCCCAATGGGCTTATGGGCCCATATAGGTGAAAATAGGTAAATAATGTGTACTGATAGACTGTATGTTCAAAATTGTTTAAACTGATAAAATGATCGTAAAATTTGAACTAAATGGGCTTAATTTGTTAATAGACACTGTAGGGCCTATTAGGGGTTTAGGGCCCAATAGCTAAAACTGATAAACTAAGTTAAATTGACTTTTGCAATGACGGATGGATTATTAGTGATTGTAATATGCATGGAAACCCTAAAAACTGATAGAATTATTGAAATACCCTTAGAGGTGGAACATTACTATTTTACCCCCAGGAGCAAAATGACTGTTATACCCCTAGGGCTAAGTTTGAGCAAAAAGCATGATTATACTGTTACTGTATACTTCATGCCATGTCATTATTATCTGTTGCATGGGACTGGGATATTGATTGAGGAAGTATTGAAAGTGGCTTGACCACGTACTGGAGGCTTTGCCTCAATTTACTGTTATCTGAGCAGCCATGCTGCAACTGTGGAGTGTAGGGTTGGGTGGGTTGAGTTATCCCCACATGGTGTATAGGGCTAGTACGAGTGGAGTGTAGAGGCTGGATTTAGGTTGGGTTTGGGCTTGCATTCTTGTTATTATCTGTTCTATTCTGAAATGGGCCTATGGGCCATACTGTTATCTGAAAAGGGCTAAGGCCCAGTTTACTGTAACGGAATAGGGCTTCGGCCCAATTAAAAACTGAGACTGATTAGGGCTTAGGCCCAGTGGGCTTGAGCTGACTTGGGCCCTGGATGGGCATTCTTGACACACTGAGTTTTCCAAACTCACCCCCTTTCTTTCCATCCATACAGGTGAGCCCTAGATGGTGGACTTGGAACTGGGAGGCATTCAGAGTGGCCACGAAGATTAAATTTCTAGTTTTCAAATATTTTATTTCATTATTTATTTAGATTATTTTTATTTTGGTTTTTGGGTTGTAATAAGGCTGCTCTATTTATTTTATTTTTGGTTTTTAATTCTTTAATTCTTTAATTGTATTTAGCTTAAGTAGGACATCGTTTAAATCGTTTTGAAATCGGTTAGCTCTAGGCGCGTTTTTATAAAAGTTACTTGTTTTCAAAATATTTCGAAAACAGATCAAAGCTTCCGCAACATAAATGTTTTCATAAATAAATATCTTAAATACGTTTAAACTTAATTTGTTATTCATGGACAAGTCATAAGGGTAAAGTGTGGTAATGGATGTGTGCATGTCTAGGATTGGATCTAGGAAGAGCTTGGTACTTAAGTAGTCTAAATGACTCACCTCCTCTTCTCTTGAATCCTACCTGGTGCAGTAGTATCCATTCACTTTAAGCCATAACAAAGAAAGTCTGATTTTTCGATGCTTAAACTGTTTTTATAGTAACATGTTTCCACAACTACAAAGGTTTACAAGCTTTTGCAATTTTTCCATAAGATTTTACAAAGTTGTTTCGATTATTACAATGAATCACGTTTTGGAAAAAAATAAAGGTTTTATACAAGTTTACTGGTAAAAGTTTCAAAACATTACGAAGGGTTTTCAATGAAAACATGGTTTTCGAAAAACACTTCAATGTGACACACCAGACTTGGCCGTAACGTCTAGGCCAAGTTTGGGGTGTTACACTTGCCCACATCCCTGCACTTATGTATACATGTTCAAATCAATGATCTTTTTAGTAAACTTTTCAAATCAATATTTTATAATCGTGGTAACAGCACCTAGCTCCACGTTTTCAAGTCTACCATGCATTTTTAATCGTAGTAACAGCACATAGCTCCACGATATCAATACAATGTATTTTGGTTCGTGGTCACAGCACATAGTTCCACGTTATTTAGTCATTTGAACTTACGAATGGTTTCAGCACATAGCTCTACTCTTTTAAGTGACTCCCGTTTCTGAGTGGTTTCAGCACATAGCTCCACTCTTTCATTACAATAATTCACCCGAGAATTTCTCGTTACCCTTAATAATATCTTAACTACACAATTTGCACATGTAACCACCATATTCACAATTTCATCTCATATAGTATAACAAAAGGTTTTAACATAATTAAACAAGCTCTAGTTACAAATAAACTTACCTCGATACCAAATATGTCAAATTTGCGGTTTAGTCCGAAACTTTGCCTTTGCCTCGGTCAAGGTCAATTCCACGTTCTTTTCAATTTATAACAACACATTTTGCTCGTTTAATCATTAAATTATTTAAAACATCCCAAAATGTTCCTATAGCAAATTTAAGCAATTTGACCCCTAACTTTCTCAATTTTACACTTTAGTCCCTAGGCTCAGTTTATGATTTTCATTCAATTTTCATGCATTTCAAGCCTAGCCAAACCACTTTTCCTCCTATAACAGCCCCTAATTTCCATCATTTCACAATTTATGCACATTATATTTCACCTTTTACAAATAAGTCCTTTTTACAATTTTCACTAAAAATCACTTAGTAAAAGTTGTTCACAACACTTTAAACTTTTATATTCTACCATTAGCCATCATAATACATGCATGTCACTCATGGGTAAAATTTTAAACATCAACCCTAGCTTGAAATAGTGGTAGAAATAGCTAGAGCAAGTTACAGGTATTTCAAAAATATGAAGAACATTAAAAACGGGGCTCAAAATCAGCTTGAGAAGTGAAAGAAACCCTAGCTATGGTTGCTTGAAGAATTCGGCCAAGGGGAGAAGATGGACACCATTTTTGGCCTTATATTCCCTTTTATTTCTTTTATTAACCAAAGATCAAAATGCCCTTCATTAAAAACCTTTGGTATTCCACCCTTCCCTGGGCATGTTTGTCCAAACAAGGTTAAAATGGTTTAATTACCATATAAGGACCTCTAATTTAATATCTCAACTCAATCAAGTACCTTTATGGATTAAAACCCATATATTTTACATATTGCAATTTAGTCCAACCTATCAAATTGGATATGCAAATAATAAATTTGATGCAATAAAATTTCACATAATTATCCCAACACCCAATAAACATCAAAATTCAATCGGGAAAAATAATTTAGACTTCAGATTCATGGTTTCAAAACCACTATTCCGTTTAGCCCCTAATTCAAGCTATTACAAATCCTCCCCTATAGGGATTTTCGTCCTTGAAAGCCTTACCGGTAAATAAGTTTGGGTACTGTTTCTTCATTGCCTCCTCCAGTTCCCACGTAGCCTCTTCTACACCATGCTTTTGCCACAGCACTTTCAATCTCTCTAGGAGGAATCACATGCGATGGATCTGAATGATACCGTCGTAACATTGACACGTGAAACACACTATCTATCTTCTCCAATTCTGGCAGTAAAGCCAACCGATATGCCACTGGTCCTATTCTTTCCGTAACCTCATATGGCCCAATAAATCGTGGACTTAATTTTCCTTTCCAGCCAAATCTCAGTACTTTTTTCCACGGTGACACCTTTAAAAATACTTTATCACCAACCTAAAATTCAATCTCTTTTCTCTTCAAATCAGCATAAGACTTTTACTGGTCAGAAGCAGCTTTCAAACAATCTCGAATTATCTTCACTTTTTCCTTGGTCTCCCTAACTAAATGAACACCATGTATATGTTTCTCACTCAATTTAGTCCAATATAACGGAGTTAAGCTTTTTCAGCCATACAATGCCTTATACGATGCCATATGTATACTTGACTGATAACTATTGTTATAACCAAACTTTACCAGAGGTAGATACTTTTCCCAACTACCCTCAAACTGTATAACACAGCGCCGAAGCATATCTTCAAGAACTTGTATTACCCTCTCGGATTGGCTATCAGTTTGTGGGTGAAATGCGGTACTAAAATTCAATTTTGTACCTAACGCCTTGTAACACCCGGCCCAGACGTTATGGCCAAATCTGGTGTGTCACATCTCTTAGAACTAATCCATGTTGCCTAATTACTAAGTTAAAGGTGAGCTTTGTAAAACGATATTTAGGTTTTAGGAGAAATTCTAGTTTATTTGATGAACGTTCTAGTCTCTGCCATTTATTAAAAGATTTGCTTTTTTATATACAACTTGGTTAACAGATTGAGTTGTGTCATTAATTTTGAAAATGTTGGATTAAGTTTGAAAACTCGTTTAACCATATTTAGGATAATCAAGTGAAGTATGAATAAATTATAAAAAAATAAACCCAAAAACATAATTAAAGCGGCCTTATTACAACCCACAAATTAAAAACAAAACGAGTAATTAAAAATAATGAAATAGATAAAATAAGTTTAGAACCATAAACACAGTCTTCGTGGCCACTCTAAATCCCTCCCAGCTCCAATTCCACGAACTAGGGCTCACCTGCAAGGGTGGAAGGAAAAGAGTGAGTTTGGAAAACTCAGTGTGTACAGAAGCCCATCCAAAGCCCAAGTCAGCTCAAGCCCACTGGGCCTGAGCCTAATCCAGTCTCAGTATCAACTGGGCCGAAGCCCTATTCAGTTACAGATACTGGGCTGAAGCCCTATTCAGTTACAGATACTGGGCCGAAGCCCTATTCGGATAACAGTACGACCCATAGGCCCAATACAAATACTGAACAGATAAATAGCATGTATGCAAGCCCATAATATGTGGGGAGACTACTCAACTCACCCAACCGCTATACACCACCTGTACCAGCCAGCACACCATGTGGGGTATAACTCGACCCACCCAGCCCATACACCACAGTCACAACATGGCTGCTCAGATAACGTGGCCAAGCCACTAACAGTATAAGGAGGCAAAGCCCCTTTTTAGTAATACGAGGCGTAGCCCCTCTCAATAAACGTGGCAACACCACTCACACTTCCTCCATCAATAACCCAACCTATGCAACAGATAACTATAATATGGCATGCAGTAACAGAAACAGTCAGTCATGCATTTCAGTCAAATTTAGCCTAGGGGTATAACGATCATTTTACACCTAGGGGGTAAAATGATCATTTTCCATCTATTGAGCTATTTCATTAATTTTATCAGTTTTTAGGGATTTCATGCATATTACAGTCACTACTAATCCATTTATCGTCACAGTAGTCTATTTAACTTAGTTTAACAGTTTTAGCTATTGGGCCCTAAAAACCCCTAATGGGCCCTACAGTGTCTATTGGCTACTTAAGCCCATTTAGTCCAAGTTTCATATTCATTTACCAGTTTTAGCAATTTTGACCCTACAGTCTATCAGAATACCTTTAATGCCTATTTTTACCTATATGGGCTCGAAAGCCCATTGGGCCCACATTCAGCCCATCGAGGCCCAACATACCGAGACGCACGAAATTGCACACCCAACCAACTTACTACTCGCGATTACATATCCATCGAATTCCAAACGACTTGTGAGCGTTCGCACGCTCACAAACCCATGAAATACTAGAACTTTGGTATTTCGGCTTTTACCAATTTGAGCTATGAAAGGGTGTCGATACACACACCTGTTTTGTGATTCTACTGGTGAGATCTCCTATGTGCTTCCTCCTACAAATGACCACCTAACAGATTAGACCGTGAACCCATGAAAACTAATGTAAACATCACTTACTATATTCGGCCAACATCCCTAAAGCCTTTGGGATCTTACCTTGGTCGACTTAAATCCAATAAATCTAGATCTAGCTATACCGACGATCTTAACTCCAAACATGCCTTGTTTGATCACCTCCTTCACGTACTAACATACATCAAAACCGAATACGGGATTAGAATCAATCATTAGCCAAGTCGACAGCCTCCCTGTGCTCACAGGGATTCGGCTTCTTCTTAAGCTTTAAGATAACGAATGTACAAGGTATTTTGACTACTTACCAAGAGTTCTACGTGTTAAATAATGCTCCCACACCCTCTCTAAACTAGATCTGTTGTAGATCTATCCCCAAACACTAGCAGAGAGTAGATCTAGGAGGTTCGGCTTTTGGATCTATGCCAAAGTGTCCTTGTTTGGTTTAGAAAAGAACAGGTAAAGAGAAGTTCACGAGATACAAAACAAACGATAGAGAAAGAGGTGGGAGATTAGGGATTCGGTTCTTTGAGAAATTGAATAGAAAGTAGGGATGGTTTGGGTAGAAGGAGTAATCGGTAATGAAGTGTTTTCAGCTTCTAATGGCTGTCGACAGTAGTTGAAGAAAAGGGAAGAGAAGTGGGTTGATTTGGCTTAGAAGAAAAGGTGATGGGATGGAATCGGCTTTAGAGTGCCAAAAGAACAAAGAAGGAAAAAGAATGAAGGAAAAAGAAGAGGAGAAAGGAGAAGTAGATTTGACTAGATGGAGAAATGGACAAGAAGGCTTTAGGGTGGTAGGTTTCGGTTCTTAGGGACAGAAAAGAGGGAAATAATGAGGCCAAAAGAATGACAAAAAGAAAGACCCAATGCTCTACACCCAATCGGTAGAAGAAGGAGTCTCACTTACTTAAAGAAATCGGCACCAACAACTCAGAATGCAGAAAATGTTAACCCTAAAGCTAGGTGCCGAATTTGCAATACCATGAGTCCCTTAGCCGGCCACTGCTTCTCAAATTCCAACATTCCTAAAATCTCTCCTTGATTTACTCTCATGAGCAATTCAAACTCTTCTCAGCAGAGTTTCACTTGAGTGCCACCACTTGACCAACACATGCACACAAAAATAAAAGTACCATAAGCTTACATTATGACTTGAACCCTGGACCTTGAATACCATCCGATAGGCCACTTTTTTAGGAGCTTAGTGGTGCCACCTTGCCACTTTGCCAAGGCCCTCTTTGTGACAAATTCTACCAAGTTTTTCTTAAGAGCCCGCTTAACCAAATTTCCCCTTCACTTAAAATCCATACTTTGATAATTTTACCAGGTTTTAACCTAAGTTTGGGCCTCCAAAATGCCCACTAACATACTTAAACACATATTTAACAATCACAACACTAAAAATTCAAGGTTTCACCACAATCACAATAAACCCAAAAAAGTGCCAAAAATCAGGGCGTTACAACTCTACCCCTTTAAAGAAATTTTGACCTTGAAATTTACTTGATCCAAATAGTTGAGGGTATTGTTGACGCATCGCCTCTTCTGGCTTCCAAGTTGCCTCTTCTCTTCCATGGTTATGCCACAGCACCTTTACTAATGGAACTGACTTCCTTCATAAGACTTTGACTTCATGATCTAGAATTTGCACAGGCTCCTCCTCAAAGGTCAAATCAGTCTTTACTTCAATCTCCTCCACTGGTACAATATGCAAAGGATCCAATTGATATCGTCTCAACATAGACACATGGAAAACGTCATGGATACAGTCCAACTCTCGTGGTAACTCCAACTGATATGCTACTAGCCTTATTCGTTTAAGAATTCGATAATGCCTAATGAATCGCGAACTCAACTTACCCTTCCTACCGAATCTCAAGATCTTATTCCACGGTAAAACTTTCAGAAACACCATATCCCCAACAGCGAACTCGATTTCTTTTTGCTTAAGGTCCGCATATGACTTCTGCCTATCAGACACCTACTTTAACCAGTCTCTGATCAGCTTAACCTTGCTCTCAGTAGCTACCACCAATTTTGGTCCAAGAACTTGTCGCTCCCCTAACTCTATCCAACATGTAGGCGTACGACACCTTCGCCTATAAAGTGCCTTATATGGAGCCATCTGAATACTTGCGTGATAACTATTGTGGTATGCAAATTCCGCCAATGGTAATTAGTCCTCCCAACTTCAACGAAAGTCGATAACACAACCTCTTAGCATATCCTCCAGAACACGAATAACCCTCTTTGACTGTCTATCTATCTGAGGGTGAAACGCAGTACTAAAGACCAATCGCGTACTCAACGCCTTATACAACTTTTGCCAGAATCGAGATGTAAATCTAGGATCTCGATCAAAAATTATCGAAACTGGCACCCCATGCAAACGTACTATCTGTGCCACGTACAACTTGGCAAACTTCTGAAGTGAGTAATCGGTTCTAATCAGTATGAAATGAGCAGACTTCGTCAATCTGTCCACGATTACCCAAACAGTTCTTTCTTCGAGGGTGTCAAAGGTAACCCACTCTCAAAATCCATAGTTACTCTCTCCCACTTCCACTGTGGAATTTTCACTGGCTGCAATAGTCCAGAAGGCAACTGATGCTTAGATTTTACTTGCTGGCATGTTAGACATTTCCCCATGAATTTAGTCACTTCTCGCTTAAGTCTAGGCCACCAGTACACCTCTCGTAAGTCTCGACACAACTTATTTCCTCCTAGATGCATAGCACAAGGTCCCCCAAGAGCTTCTTTCAGAATCATTTGCCTCAAATCAGAGTCCTTTGGGATGCAAATTCTCCCACGGAAATAGAGAACTCCATCAATATTTAATCCAAAGTCCTCATTCTCACCCTTCTTAGCTTGCTGAAACCAAGGACCCAACGAATCATCCTCTAACTGCTTCTCTTTAATCAGCTCAGTCCAATTTGGTTTCACTTGCAACTCTGCTAACAGACTTCCATCATCATACAAACTCAAACGAGAAAACATAGCCCTCAACTCAGCAACAGTCCTTCGGCTTAGTGCATCAGCCACCACGTTAGCCTTGCCTAGGTGATACTTAATCAAACAGTCGTAGTCCTTAAGCAACTCTATCCATCTTCGTTGCCTAAGGTTTAACTCCTTTTGAGTCAACAGATACTTGAGACTTTTATGGTCGGTATATATAATACAATTTTCCACATATAGGTAATGTCTCTAGATTTTCAACGCGAAGACCACCGCAGCTAACTCTAAATCATGTGTAGGATAATTAGCTTCGTGAGGCTTAAGCTGTCGCGAGGCGTAAGCAACCACTTTACCCTCTTCCATCAGTACACAGCCTAATCCCACATGAGAAGCATTACTGTACACAGTGAAATCCTTCCCAGACTCTGGCTGAATTAACACCGACGCCTTAGTTAATACCTTTTTCAGCTTGTCAAAAGCTTCTTGTTGCTTCTCAGCCCATACAAACACTATTCCCTTCCTTAGCAGTTCCATGAAAACTAATGTAAACATCACTTACTATATTCGGCCAACATCCCTAAGCCTCTAGGATCTTATCTTGGTCGACTTAAATCCACTAGATCTAGATCTAGCTATACCGATGATCTTAACTCCAAACACGCCTTGTTTGATCACCTCCTTCACGTACTAACATGCATCAGAATTGAATACGGGAGTAGGATCAATCATTAGCCAAGTCGACAGCCTCCCTATGCTCACAAGGATTCGGCTTCTTCTTAAGCTTTAAAATAACGAATGTACAAGGTATTTTGACTACTTTCAAAGAGTTCTACGTGCTAAATAATGCTCCCACACTATCTCTAAACTAGATCTGTTGCAGATCTATCCCCAAACGCTAGCAGAGAGTAGATCTAGGATGTTCAGCTTTTGGATCTATGCCAAAGTGTCCTTGTTTGGTTTAGAAAAGAACAGGTAAAGAGATGTTCACGAGGTACAAAACAAACGATAGAGAATGAGGTGGGAGATTAGGGATTCGGTTCTTTGAGAAATTTAATAGAAAGTAGGGATGGTTTCTGTAGAAGGAGTAATCAGCAATGAAGTGTTTTCGGCTTTTAATGGCTGTCGACAGTAGTTGAAGAAAAGGGAAGAGAACAGGGTTGATTTGGCTTAGAAGAAAAGGTGATGGGATGGAATCTGCCTTAAAGTGCAGAAAGAACAAAGAAGCAAAAAGAATGAAGGAAAAAGAAGAGGAGAAAGGAGATGTAGATTCGACTAGATGGAGAAATCGGCAAGAAGGCTTTAGGGTAGTAGGTTTCGGCTCTTAGGGACAGAAAAGAGAGAAAGAATGAGGCCAAAAGAATGACAAAAAGAAAGACCTAATGCTCTACACCCAATCTGCAGAAGAAGGAGGCTCACTTACCTAAAGAAATCGGTACCAACAACTCAAAATGCCGAAAAAGTTAACCCTAAAGCTAGGTGCCGAATTTGCAATACCATGAGTCCCTTAGCCGGCCATTGCTTCTCAAATTCCAACATTCCTAAAATCTCTCCTTGATCTACTCTCATGAGCAATTCAAACTCTTCTCAGTAGAGTTTCACTAGAGTGCCACCACTTGACCAACACATGCACACAAAAATAAAAGTACCATAAGCTTACCTTGTGACTTGAACCCTGGACCTTGAATACCATCCCACACGCCGTTTTTTTAGGAGCTTAGTGGCGCCACCCTGCCACTTTTCCAAGGCCCTCTTTGTGACAAATTATACCAAGTTTTTTTTAAGAGCCCACTTAACCAAGTTCCCCCTTCACTTAAAATCCATACTTTGATAATTTTACCGGGTTTTAACCTAAGTTTGGGCCTCCAAAAGGCCCACTAACATACTTAAACACATATTTAACAATAACAACACTAAAAATTCAAGCTTTCACCACAATCACAGTAAACCTGAAAAAGTGCCAAAAATCAGGGCGTTACATGCCTCTTGCAACTTCTTCCAAAATCTCAAGGTGAACCTCGGATCTCTATCCGATATAATAGACATGGGTACTCCATGTAATCACACAATTTCGGCAACATATAATTCAACCAATTTATCAAGTGAGAAATCAACACGTACCGGAATAAAGTGAGGCGACTTCTTTAATCTATCAACAATGACCAATACAACATCTTTCTTTTCCGGTGTCAAAGGTAAACCTGGCACAAATTCCATCATAACCTTGTCCCACTTCCACTTGGGGACTATTATGGGCTGAAGCAGACCCGAAGGTACCTGACGCTTAGCCTTCACTTGCTGACAAATTATACCCCTTATCACAAACTCTGAAATGTCCTTCATTATGCTCGACCACTAATACAATTTCTTCAAATCATTATACATTTTAGTACTACTAGGATGCACTAATAAACACCCACTGTGCGCCTCATGTAAAATTTTCTAAATTAACTCATCATCTCTTGGTACACAAATTCTATCACGAAACATCAAGCAATCATTCAAACTTACTCGAAAATCAGGGCTACCACCTGTTTTGTACTGAATCCTTTTGGCTTGCAATCCACTATCATTCTTTTGAGCCTCGTAAATCTGTTAAAGAAGCATTGGTCTAGCCCTCAACTCGGATAGTATGGAACCATCTTCAGCTAATATCAAACTCATGTTCATAGCCCATAAAGTATACAATTATTTCTTATTCAAAGCATCCGCAACTATATTTGCTTTCCCAGGATGAAACTCAACTGCTAACTCATAATCTTTTAGTAATTCAAGCCACCTCTGTTGTCTCAAATTTAATTCTTTTTTATTCATCAAATATTTCAAGCTTTTGTGGTCGGTAAAGATTTGACATCTCTCACCATATAAATAATGATGCCATATCTTCAAAGCAAAAACAATGGCGGCCAACTCTAAATCGTGTGTCAGGTAATTTTTCTCATGTAGTTTTAGTTGCCTCGAGGCATAGGCTACCACCTTGCCCTCTTGCATCAATGCACACCCAAGGTCATTTAATGACGCATCACTGTAAATTAAAAACTCTTTCCTCAACTCAAGTTGCACTAACACTAGCGCTTGAGTCAATTTTACTTTCAACTTTTCAAAACTCTACTGACATTTTTTAGTCCATTCAAACTAAGCACTCTTTTGCAACAACTTAGTCATTGGTGAAGCAATTATGGAGAAACCCTCTACAAAGCATTGATAATATCCAGCTATGCCCAAAAAGCCTATGACCTCCGTCATATTCTTCGATGGCTTCCAATCAACAATTGCCGAAATCTTACTTGGGTCCACTTGAATACCATCATCCGAAACTATATGTCCCAAGAATCCAACTTTATGAAGCCAAAATTCACATTTACTGAACTTGGCAAACAATCTCTCCTTTCTTAGAATTTACAGTACTATCCTCAAATGTTCTACATGTTCGGACTCATCTTAGGAATAAATCAGTATATCATCTATGAACACCACCGCAAACTTATCCAAATATTGCCGAGAAATTCGGTTTATCAAATCCATGAACATAGCCGGTGCATTCATTAACCTGAAAGGCATCACAAGAAACTCATAGCAGCCATACGTTGTTCTAAATGCGGTCTTTGGGACGTCTGACTCTTTAACCCTCAACTAGTAATAGCCGAACTTTAAATCAATCTTAGAGAACATTGTTGCTCGTTTCAATTGATCGAACAAAGCATTTATCCTTGGCAACGAATACTTATTCTTTATAGTCACTTTGTTGAGCTATCTATAATCAATGCAAAGCCTTATTGATCCATCCTTCTTCTTTAAAAATAATACGGGAGCACCTTAGGGAGAGAAACTCAGTCTCACAAATCCTTTGTCTGTCAACTCTTGCAACTGGGCCTTTAACTCTCTCAATTCAATTGGGGCCATTCTATACGGAGAAATGGAAATAGGTGCAGTACTAAGTAACAAATCAATAGCAAACTCAATTTCTCGAGCAGAAGGCAACCCAGTAACTCCTCTGAAAACACATCGAAAAATTCACAAACTACTGGCACTGAATCAAGCTTCAATTCACTTATCTTGGTATTCAGTACATATGCAAGGTAAGAATCACACCCTTTTCTCATGCACCTTTGGCAGACATGTAAAAAATCACAACTGGCATTTTATTCGACTCATCTGTTCCAACCCAAAGAATTTCACCATTTTAACATTTCAATTCAAGAGTTTTCTGGCTACAGTTTACCTTGGCATCATGTAGTATCAACCAATCCATGCCCAAAATAACATCAAATTCATAAAGTGGCAACAACATCAAATTGGCCAAAAAATAGTACCTCGAAGCATCAAAGGGAAATTTCTACAAACCTTATCTACTAGCACATACTTGCCTAAAGGGTTGGACACTTTAATCATAAATTTAGTTAATTCAACAGGTAAGTTCTTACTATGCACATGTAACACCCCAAACCTAGTCTAGATGTTATGGCCAAATCTGGCGGTGTCACATTGAAATGCTTTTTGAAAACATGATTTCACGTAAAAACTCGTCTAAAAATTTAAAGTCTCATTGTGATCTTAACAAAAATTTAGGGTATCTCGTACATTGTCAAAACTCAAATCGTTTAAGTAGCTTGATGATCATGTTGTATTGTTATTATACTTTCAAAATAGTGTTTGTTGCGGAAGCTTAAGATCATGTTACGGAAACGCGGTGTTTCAAAATTAGTTATCTTTTAAAAACCCGTCTTTTTCCTACAACTAGCAGTTTATATAAAAGCAAGTAAAAATCCATAATAAAACTTAGAACCATAGAAAGGCCTTATACAAAAATAAATAAACCTAGATCGAAATTATTATAAATAAAAGTCAAATGTAAAAGTAGGAGCAGTCGTGTGGCCACTGCTGAGTCCCTCGCAGCATTGACCCACCTACAATTGGGGATTACCTATACAGTTAAATAGAAGGGTGAGTTTACAAAATCTTAGTATGTAATCCCTTATCAAACAGTCAACATACAGTATACAATAACAGTCTAGGCCAGAGCCCTTTTCAGAAATAGTATCAGAAATCAATATGAATGATGCATGTTAACCCAACCAACCCTACACACCATCTCCTATCCAACCCTGCACTCTTGTAGGGAATAAATCACCCACCCATCCCTACACTTACAATGTTAGCACTGGTTGTAGCACTAAATAGTATTACAACAAAGCTTCCAGTAATATGTACGGCACAAAGCCATCAGTAGGTCCACAGTCGTCTTGGGAAACCCCAGTAATATGAATGGGACAAAGCCATCAGTAATATGAACTGCACAAAGCCATCAGTAATATGAATGGCACAAAGGCATCAGTAATATGAATGGCACAAAGGCATCAGTAATATGAACAGTACAAAGCCATTAGTAATATGAATAGCATAAAGCCATTAGTGATATGAATGGCATAAAGCCATCAGTAATATGAACAGCACATAGCCATCAATAATATGAACGACACAAAGCCATCAGTAATATGAATGGCACAAAGCCATCAGTAGGTCCACAGTTGTCTTGGGCAACCCGTGCAACCTTGACAGTACAGTACACTTCCTCCAAAATAATAATCTCATCCCCATGCAACATGTCATGCATCGAATTATAATATCATACATGGATGCAACATACATACAATGTGGCATGCTCAAATATAGTCATACACAAAGTAAGGGCAAAACAATCATTTGTCACATAAGGGATAATAGTTATTTTACAATATAGGGGTATTTCGGTCATTTCACCTTATAGGGGTATTTTAGTCATTTTACTTTATAGGGGTATTTCGATCATTTTGCCTTATAGGGGTATTTTAGTTATTTTACCTTATAGGGGCATTTCGGTCATTTCGCCTTATAGGGGTATTTTGGTCATTTCACCTTATAGGGGTATTTCGGTCATTTTACCTTATAGGGGTATTTCGATCATTTCACCTTATAGGGATATTTCGGTCATTTCACCTTATAGGGGTATTTCAGTCATTTTACCAATTTTAGGGTCTAGGTATACCTTCAGACCCATCAGAACAAAGCACTATAAATGGGCCCAAGGCCCATTATACAGCCCATATGGGCCCACAAAACCCAGAACGACCTTGGCCGTGTGAATGAATAGTCGGGTCCAATCTACTACACTCATCCGTGTTATTTATCCTCGTGGCGGCCACAAGCCTGTTGGGCCCATACGGTCGATTTTTGACCCGACATGGCCCAAAATGGCCTAAGCCCATGAGATCGCTCACGGTGGCTTTTACGGCCAAACGCCCATGTTTCGCGGGCTTAGATTACCACACGAGCGATCGCACGCCCATGAGGCATCAAACATCGTATTTTCTGGCTTTTCGGCATTTGTCGATTTATAGTTAAGACAGTGTGAATACACACCTGTTTATGAAATCAAGTGAACAGCCCACAACTGTCCAAACCCTGCATTCAATGGAGCAATCCGTTAGTCACTTTGCCAAAAGGTTTAGTCACCTTCTTTTACGCACTTAATCCAGAATAACACTTGCCTTGATTACAAGATTAAGAATCACTCACTTAAACTGATTGCTTACAACTCGCAAAGACTACCTGCATTCCAACCAATCTTGTTACTATTACCATTCGCACAAGTATTATGAACCATGTGTAGATCAACTTACGAAAGTGAAATCTAAGAGTAGGGAACAGACACAATTAGCCAGACCTACACCAAAAGCTGAAAGCACAGCGAATGATAGAGGTACAATGAAATAATTGCACCCCTATCTGAAACAGGCAGAAAGAAAGAGATGTTTAGTGATAAAGGCCCTAATGATAGAGAGAAACCAAAAGAGGGAAACATGAGCACACACCGATTGTCAGAAAACTCCTGTAAAATCGAAACAATATACCAATAGCAGAGTGAGGGAGCAATCGGCCAAATACCAAATAACAGGGTGAATGAAAATAGTTAGAAAATAGGGTAGAGAGTATTTGACCAATATGAGAGGGAAATAACGAGAGGAAGAGAAAAATGAAGAATAGAGAGGGAGAAGAGAAAAATTATTTGGCTAATAGTGAATTCAGTGCAAACTTGAAGAAGACTGAAAGAAAAAAATAGAGAGAAAGGAGAGATGATATATTCGGCTAAAGGTTGGCAATAAAGAGAAGAGAAACTAAAGAGAAGAAAATTTGGCAACAGTAGCAAAGTGCATGTAGAGGGAAAAGAACCAAAATTGTAATGAACAAAATGGAAAAACCCGAAGAATACCAATCAAGAATCGGTCTCTAAAAGTGCAGAAAAGGCACAAAATGTTTACAGTCACTAAAATGAAGAGTACCCTCCCCTCAAAGTCGAATTCTTAGTGCCTAGAGTCCACCAACGGCACTAACATTCCCTCAAATTGAAATTCCTATTTTTCCTCCAAATATCTCTCCTCAACAACCCCCAAAGAAACCTATCCAAATCCCCTTTTTCCTCCTATACTTTATCCATGACCAATTTAAACTCCATTCAGCAGTATTTTAGTCCATTTCTGCTTCTCACATGGCAAGAGAAGCAAAATAAATACTCCCCTTGCATTGCCACGACTCGAACCTCAGACCCCAGAAGCACTCCATACGCCACTTACCATCAGACCAACAATTCCTTTGTGTCATAGTGTACCCCCATTTAATTATAAGCCTATTGGCCCAAAGTTAGGGGTTTACTTAATAAAAACAAATTTTTTGCCCAAGCTACAACTTGAACCCAAGACTTCTCAGACACTCCTAAAGTACATAACCACCCAAGCAGTCAATTGTTAGTGTCACTTTCTTGCTCAACTAAACTCTTATGTGCAGTCTCCTAATTGTTCCCATGCTCAAGGCCCAATACTTCTAGGCCCAAATTGAGGGTGTTACAGGACCAATTTTACACAAATATAAGAATGAGTGGATTCGGGGTCAATCAATACAATGACATTAGTATCATAGAATGAGAATGTACCCGTGATCACATTAGGAGATGATGCCTCTTCTCGAGCTCGTATAGCATATGCTTTGACAAGGGTTCTCGCCTCAGACCTTGTAGCTACATCTTTCATCATACCTTTACCACTAGTCCTGCCTCTGATGTTTCGCAGGAGTCTTACCTTTCTAGGGGAATTACTCTGTCTAGCACTCTGAATTCTCACCTCGTCCACTTTCTCAAGATAATCTTTAATAAAATGTTCTCGAGAACCACATCTATAGCATCCTCGGTTACTTCCCTAACACTCACCAAAATGAGGTCTACCACAATTCTAGCACTCAGGCTTATTAGATCTTGCATTGCCTACACTTGCCACCGAAGTAGTTTGGACCTTAAAACCTGAATACGATTTTCCCTTATCTCGATAGGAGTACTCAGCTAAAGCTGCCTTCCGAGGGTTCATTTCTTTGGATCTCTTCAACTGAGATTGAAACGACTTGCTAATCGGTCTTTTTTCGGGCATCTCGAGCCTTAATAATAGCTTTCCTCTTTTCCTTATTTAGCTCCTCAGCTTTATAGGCTATATCAACTAATACTACGGATTCTTTTAATTCTAGGATTCCCACCAACACTTTGATATCCTCATTAAGCCCTTCCTCGAATCTTCTACACAACATTGTTTCGATAGAAACACACTCCAGTGCATATTTACTAAGTCTAATAAATTCACATTCATACTCAGCCACAATCATCTTACCTTGTTTCAACTCGAGGAACTCCTTCCATTTTTGATCAATAAATCGCTGACTAATATATTTCTTTCGAAACTCTTCCAAGAAGAAATCCCATGTTACTCTTTCCTTCGGGACGACAGATATCAAGGTCTTCCACCAACGATAGGTTGAAAAGTAAGGATACAGTTCATTTTAAACACTCCTCAAGTGTACAAGATAACTCCTCAAATACCCATATGGAATTTTGAGCCAAAACTCTACTCTTTCTGGCTCATCATCAACATTAGCTCTAAACTCTTCGACCCCCTATTTGCATATCTTATCCACCGAAGGTTTCGTCAGTCTCACCATATGAATGTCCTGCGGAGCTACAGGAACCGGGTGTGGTACAGGTGGGGGAGGAGGGGGTTGAGCATTAGGATTTGCTTTAACAAAATCAGTGTACCAATCATTCATCATTTGGAGAAAGCATCCTGAGCCTCATTTCCTTGACTCAAGGTCTCATGTCTACTTTCTACAGGTGCGGTCCCTTGCGCGGGGCCTATTCATTACCAGCTCATTCGGGATCCATTACTATATTAAAACCAAAACACAGTTTAGAAAGGTCAGAAGTCACCACACTATCACAATATCTCTATGGCATGTATAGCTAGACTCACACATAACGCTACGGTAGTCTGACAACCGACTAAACCATAGCTCTGATACCATAAAATGTAACACCCCTTACCCAGGGTCGACACTGGAACCGAGTATGAGGCACTACCGGACGATAACACAACCAATCATATCAAGTCGGATCGTAAAATTTTGTTCCAATTTAAAACTTTTCCATAATATGTCATACAATCCTTAAAATGGGCTTACAAGGCCCAAAACATCATTTAGGAGTGGTCCGAGACCAAATCGAGAACTTAGAAAAATTTTGGAAAATTTGGTCAAAAACAGAGCACACACTTGTGTGAGACAGGGACACACCCGTGTGGGCAGGCTGTGTTGTCACACACGCCCGTGTCCCCTACCTGTGTAGAATTATTGGAAAATTTATGTTCACATCGAACCTATAGGGGTTTTCACACAACCGAGCACACTCTCGTGTCCTTAGCCTGTGTCCTTCACATGACCTCGACATGCCCGTGTTCTCACCTCGTGAGAAAATTTGGGGTATTCTGTTTATGACATCAGCATGCAATTTTGGTCACACAGGCACAACACACACCTGTGTGAACAAGCCATGTGACATCCTAATTCTCTAAAAATTTCATGTAGGTTTCACATGCCCTACACACATGGCCGTGGTAGCCGACCATGTGGCCCTAGGTTAGGCTATTTTCCAAGCCATTTCATACCCCAAAACACATACAATCTAACACCATCTTAGCACAACATATCATAACATATTTAGACATCCATAATAACCTCATTTAACCATTAACCATCCATATCAACTCATCCACACATAAGCAACCCAAGCACATTATGAATCACTTCATATGGATAAATAAACCAAAACATTATTAGCCATATCTCATGGCCTTAATACAAAATGAACTATCAAAATACATGCACCCACATGATAACAAGTACTTGATAGTTATAAAACAACTAAATCCCTATACATGCCATAATTCAAAAGATACAATTTGATATACCAAAACGAGTCTTCGTAGTGTGGGTGATCCTCTGATGCTTCCCGAACCTTGAGCTGACTTGGCAACTCTATAAGACAAGGGAAAAGAAAGGGAGTAAGCTTTAAGCTTAGTAAGTCTATATGCAAATATTCGGCATTAAATTAACATGGCATAACCATAATACTCATCATGATTCGCTTACTTGTTTTAACCTTACCAATATCCACATACATCACATGCAAATTTATCTATTCATGCGCATTTTCACATACACCCGTGTTCATATATACATTCTTGCTCGATTATGCACTTGCCCACATCCCTGCACTTATGCATACATGTTCAAATCAATCATCTTTTTAGTAAACTTTTTATATTGATCTCCATTGATTATCATTCGTTTCTCGGTGGTTTCAGCACTAAGCTCCACCTTATTAAATCAATATTTTATAATCGTGGTAACAACACCTAGCTCCACGTTTTCAAGTCTACCATGCATTTTTAATCATAGTAACATCACATAGCTCCACGATATCAATACAATGCATTTTGGTTTGTGGTCACAGCACATAGTTCGACGTTATTTAGTCATTTGAACTTACGAATGGTTTCAGCACATAGCTCCACTCTTTCAAGCGGCTCTTGTATCCGAGTGGTTTTAGCACATAGCTCCACTCTTTCATTACAATAATTCACCCGAGAATTTCTTGTTACCCTTAATAATATCCTAACTACTTAATTTGCACCATGTAACCACCAAATTCACAAATTCATCTCATATAGTATAACAAAAGGTCTTAACATAATTAAACAAGCTCTATTTACATATAAACTTACCTCGATACAATATATCAAATTTGCGGTTTAGTCCGAAACCTTGCTTTTGCCCTGGTCAAGGTCGACTCCACATTCTTCTCGATTTATAATGACACATTTAGCTCGTTTAATCATTACAGTATTCAAAATATCCCAAAATCTTCCTACAGCAAATTTAAAGTTTGACCCCTAACTTTCTCAATTTTACACTTTAGTCCTTATGCTCTATTTATGATTCTCATTCAATTTTCATGTATTTCAAGCCTAGCCAAACCACTTTTCCTCTTATAATAGCCCCCAATTTCCATCATTTCACAATTTATGCACATAATATTTCACCTTTTACAAATAAGTCCTTTTTAAAATTTTAACTAAAAATCACTTAGTAAAAGAAGTTCACCACACTTTAAACTTTCATATTCTACCACTAGCCATCAGAATACATGCATGTCATTCATGGGTAAAATTTTAAACATCAACCTTAGCTTGAAATAGTGGTAGAAATAGTTAGAGCAAGTTACAAGGATTTCAAAAATGAGAAGAACATTCAAAACGATGCTAAAAATCACTTACTATGAGCTTGAGAAGTGAAAGAAACCCTAGCTATATTGCTTGAAGAATTTGACCAAGGGGAGAAGATGGACACCATTTTTGGCATTATTTTCCCTTTTTATTTCTTTTATTAACCAATAACCAAAATGCCCTTCATTAAAAACCTTTAGTATTCCACCTTTCCTTGGGCATTTTTGTCAAAACAAGGTTAAAATGGTTTAATTACCATATAAGGACCTCTAATTTAATATCTCAACTCAATCAAGTACCTTTATGGATTAAAACCAATATTTTTCACCTATTGCAATTTAGTCTAACCTATCAAACTGGACATGCAAATAATAAAATTTATGCACTAAAATTTCACATAATTATCCAAACACCCAATAAACATCAAAACTCAATCGGGGAAAATATTTTAGACTTTGAATTCATGGTTTTGAAACCACTATTCCGTTTAGCCCCTAATTTAGGTTGTTACAACATTCATAATAAACCAACCGTTGCAAATGAAGTCATTTCACATAGCTTGAACAAGTGCCAAAATTCATATCATAATCTTAAGCATAAGTGACCATGTAACACCCTTAACCCCTGTCCGTCGCCAGAATAGGGTTACAAGGTACTACCAACTGAACACTACTTTCGGACATTCAAAAATACATATATAAAGTAAATCTTTATTCACTCTACAGTAATGAACATTAAAGAAATTTAAAACATTTAAATTTTATTTAACATAACCACTTGAAATCATTAATCATTATTATGTAGCCTAACATAATCATGTACTATTCATACGTTTGTAATACATACTCAAAATATATCTTGATTCAAATGACGAGTTAAGCCTATACATGCCATTTTTTTTTTGTATAAACTTTTAAAAGTGCCAAAGATAGTTACAATAGTGTGAATGACTTTGAGCTTGAATCTTCGAGCTTGTAGCTTTCAAACAAGATCTATAAAACAAAGTAACAAAGACACTCGAAGTAAGCTTATTAGCTTAGTAAGTCTTAAGTGAATAAAACAACTTAACTTAGTTAAACACATTGATTAATTATAAATAATCTAATTATAACATTATTTGGCCGGATAGACCTAACCACAATAGTACACATTTTCATTGACATCTCATTTGTTTAGAATCCGAAATCACATAGGTATCACATATACTTCTATGTATATAAATCCCACAGAAGCTGAATACATAGATATACCGCCACTTCTCATATGCTTTGCATAAATAACTTTTACATACCTGAACAACTTAATTTAGCGAACAAATTCGGATTTTGCATAGCATGAGCTTCCCCAAATTCACTGCAAGCTGTCTTCCTGAGCAATAGTTACTAATTTATTTATAACTAGAGCTACAAATCTCCAAATCAAGTGCCGTAAATTTTTCCTGAAAATAGACTCACAAATATTCTATCCGATAAATTTTCAGAATTTTTAGTTTGGCCAATTAATACCAGATTTTTCTTAAATTTTCCCCTGTTTCACTATTGACTATCCTGAACACTCTTCTTTGCGAATCAGATTTCTCATTGTACAGAATTCAAAAGTTTTGTCGTTTATATAATTTGAAACTAGACTCATTAAGGAGTCTAAGCATATAAATTTTATCTTATAACCATTTTTTTACAATTTATAATGATTTTCTAAAGACAGAGCAAGGGATCTCGAAGTCATTTTGACTCTGTCCCACGCCACATCAAATATCTCATTATTGGAAATTGTTTTACTTACACGGTTTCTTTTATAAGAAACTAGACTCATTAAGCTTTAATTACATAATTTATTCAGCCTCTAACTCAACTCCAACAATTTATAGTGATTTTCTAAAATCACGTTACTGTTGCTGTCCCAAGCAGATTTACAACAAATTTACTCTTTAACACCTTCTTTGCATTCATATTATTTAAACATGTATATCACCAATCAACTTCATCACATTTTTATAATTGCACTTAACATATCAATACTTCTAAATCACTTATTCGATGCACTCTTTTCATACATGTACATATAAACATATATGCTTATAGTAGTAAATTCTTTAGTTCATCGTTACTTCCATATCTTCAAATGAATCATTTAAACAACTAATAGATTTCCATATAGGAACGTAAAAGATCAAGCATATTCTTATTCTTGTCACGCATATAAAGTAACCGAATATAACCCATACCTTGCATTTACATATTTGGCCGAATACAACTCAATTCGATAGGCCTTCAATTAACAAATTATAACCTTACCTTGTAGGTATATCATTAATATCATGGTCGGAATAATTCAACGGTACTTAGCCTGCTAGATTTAACCTGAATTCATTTCCACAGCAACTAGCCTGCTAGGCTCTTAGCTTGAATATCACACATAGTAATTTCATTCACTTTATAGCATTAACTAATATCCCATTTCATAATGCATTCGGTCATTACATCATACAATATATTTAAGTTACCATTCACTTATATTAATTCATAGCACATTCGGCTATCACACTTAGCCATTTCTAGATTCATACTCATATCATTTACCCTTGCTTCTCCAAAATACAATTGTCATTTATCATTCTCTATGAACTCTTAACATATAATTCATTGCCATCCACAATTCAATTAAACATGTTAGCCTTTTCGGCTCATAACGTTAACATTGCTATTCATTCGTATGCATATAAATATATTAATCACATAAGCTTCACATTCTAATTTCTTTATTCATTTAATCACTAAACATGTAGAATCAATTTAATCACTTAAGAACTTACCTCGACTGTTATCGTACGGCTATTTCAACTACTCGACCAGCTTTGCTTTACCTCGATCCGACTTTGTTTCCTTTCGCTCTTGAGCTTAATTTACACAAATTAACTAGTTCAATCATTTCATTAATTCATCATAAACTAAATTTTATTAGTTCCAATCACATATACGGCAACTAAATTCTTTTCATGTCAAATGCATTTTATCAAAACGTGCCTTAATATCAATTTCATTCGGTAATAGCACTCAAATCACCACAAACACTATTCATTACTACATTCTTTACTTAATTTCATATTCGGCCATCATTTACAAATATTAATAGTTAACTTCCATTATCGAATGTCCCTTGTCCATAATCCATTATTATCAAAATATAACAAATCTAAGATTCATTTAAACACTAATTCCAAGCTTAAACATCAAAACGCTATTGAAATGGCACCTAACATGAATAATCGATTATCATATAAGTATAGAATTCATCACTAATAAAATTACCAAGCTTCCACTCATCTTAGTTCAAAATCGGCAAGCATATAACCACTTACTAACACTTTAATTATAAAAACCCAAAATCAAATACAAATTCCACAATTCACCTTAATAGCCGAATGCAATTTGCTCAATTTAACCTCTCATAGCAAAATTAAACTAATTCACACTCTCATATAAACATCCCCAAATACAAAACACCAATTTATCAACCACTTTAACACACCAAGACCTTAGCCGAATTTATCATTCATCATAAATTCAAGAAATTATACAATCACAACTCAATTCATTAAATTTCCACATAATCCCATCTATTCAAAGTTCAATTTAACCAATTAAGCAAGTACTACCAATGTTGAGCACTATTTCACAATTTATCTTCCATTGCCGAATGGACTCATACTCCTCTTAGTTAATTAAGCCACAAAAAACACAAATTCCACAATTAAACTTACAAACTCACAAACCCATTGATTTTAACATCAAAGTGTTTATCTAACACTCATTTCTCAATTTCAAACACCAAAATTCAAAATTCATATCATTACCACTATGACTGAATGCTTCATGTGTTTCAAGCTCAAGAATTTACACATGGGTCTTAATAAGAGCTTTAAAAACAACTCAATTTCACAAAAATCAAAGGGAAAATACATGAAATCATACCTTAATTTGACCTTAAGCTAGCCAAATGCTCCTTGTTTCTTTCTCTTTTTATTTTTTTTTCTATTTTCTTTTCTTTTGTTCGGTAATGTGAGAAGAAAATGAGCCAACCTTGTTTTTATCAACCATTTTAATATATTAACTTATATTTTCTTATTATAAAATTCAATAAATATTATTTCATTAATATAAAACACATAAAATGCCAAATTTCCATCATGATTGCCGTCCACTATAATGATAGTGGTCTATTTAACATACAAGTCCCTTATAAGCTAACCATATACAATTTGGCCTCTTAAATTTTTACCTATCACATTTTTATGGTTTATCAATTGAGTCCCTTTTCAATAATTTGACATCCAAATAAAATAAAATAAAATAAAAATTAATGCACCAAACTTTCACACAGAGAAATTCACATAATAAAACATAGAAAATAATATATATATATATTTTTTGAAAATTTTTTGACTCGGTTTAGTGGTTCCGAAACCACTTTTTCGATTAGGGTCAATTTAGGACTGTTACAACTCTCCCTCCCTTTAGGGATTTTCGTCCCCAAAAATCTTACCGGCGAATAGGATAGGGTAACTTTCTCTCGTTGAGTTCTCTAGATCCCACCTAGTTTCCTCAACTCTAAACTTATGCCACGGTACTTTAACTAACAAAACTTTCTTAGTTTGATCATAATAAATCACAGAGATCCGCAGAATTGACATTTACTCACTTACTTTTCATTTCGGTAATAATGCACATAGGTATAACACAATTTAACTCACCGGTATGAACCTACTAGGTATAGGCTCGAACCCCACACACAGGTTCTAAGCCTACTTAACCCAAAGTCCGAATAAACTTGACAGCCATCAACTAATTAGGCTATTAGCCTAGTATACAATTCACCGGTCCCAAACCTGCTAGGCACGAGGCCTGAATAACTCAAATATATATATATATATATATTCATTTGGTTCATGACAACACTCATTTAACATCTTATTAATTTTTATACATATAACTTAGATGATCTTTCACACACCCATTCATCAATAAAACACTATCAATAAGAATTTAATGTTATCCTTTATCTTCGGCTATTACAAGTAACCACTGATACAGTAGCTCAAGGTTTTAAATTCTCAATTCAGCAACATATATAAGCTAATACAAGATTATGTTAACATCTTACATCAATATTTAACTTATTTCTTTCCAAAAAGGAAATCATCATCCACATACTCGATCATTTGGGTTTGTTTAACACAATCAGTCTTAGTTATTATTGTCCGTATGAATTAGTCTAGGCCTAAAGCCTAATATAATACACCAGCACAAAGCCTTCTAGGCATAGAGCCTGATACATCTCACCGGCACGAAGCCTGTTAGACTTTCATAGTCCGAAGCACATTTACCGGCGTTTTTAATTACTTGCTAGGTAGATACCCTGAATCACATCACTAACATACTGCCTGTTAAGTATATAGCCTGTATAAGGTAAGCATTTACCCATTCAACAGATGTTTTAAATCGAGTTGTTCAGGAATGCGCAAAAATTCAGATAGAACTTATACAATGCCGACGTCCCAGACGCGGTCTTACATGTTATTCAATATCGATGCCACTATCCCGGACATGGTCTTACACGAAAGTGGTGCCAATGTCCCAGACACAGTCTTATACACTACCTCAAATCAATGCCTTCGTCCCGGACGAGGTATTACATGATCTCATTTCACACACTTAGTGTTCTAACAACCGATCTCGCACACATAGTGCTCGGTTAAAGAACTCGCACACACAGTGCCTCTGTGACTGATCTCGTACACATAGTACTCGGTTAAATAACTCGCACACACAGTGCCTCAATTCATTCGCACACACAGTACCCATGTTTATTCGTTATTACACATCGAATTGACTTAACCAAGTTTATAAAACATCACATATATACACTTTTTACATATCATTTCATTTAAGTTTGAACTCATATAATCATAGGCATTCAATTACACAAAACTTATTTTCTGATTACATAACCAATTGGCCGAATATGCACATAGACTTAAGGAAATTTCAGCATATACTTTCACTTGATTTAAATCTTATACAATATAGCTAAATCACATAATTTCATATAATCTCATACCTTGGCCGAATGTATCACCATTACATGTGTATTCATTGAACACATTCACATATACATCATTCATGATACTTATGATTCAATCCAAATTAATTTCACAAAATAGTACATGATACATACCTGGCCAGCTTAATGTATTCGACATATTCAATTGTAGTTTTATCGTGAATTCACAAAATCTTAAACTTTACTCGAATCACTGGCATTCAGCCTGCTAGGTTTAAAACCCAAATTCAGTCACTGGCACAAGCGGCACAAGCCTGCTAGGCACGAAGCTCGAATATACATTACCGGCATATAGCCTGCTAGGCACGAAGCCCGAACATATCACCGGCATAAAGCCTGCTAGGTTTAAAACCCAAATTCAGTCACTGGCATAAGCGGCACAAGCCTGCTAGGCACGAAGCTCGAATATACATCACCGGCATATAGCCTGCTAGGCACGAAGCCCGAACATATCACCGACATAAAGCCTGCTAGGCACAAAGCCCGAATACACATCACTGGCATATAGCCTGCTAGGCACGAAGCCCGAACATATCACCGGCATAAAGCCTACTAGGCACGAAGCCCGAATACACATCACCGGCATATAGCCTGCTAGGCACGAAGCCCGAATACACATCACCGGCATATAGCCTGCTAGGCACGAAGCCTGAACATATCACCGGCATAAAGCCTGCTAGGCTCGAAGGCCCGATGTTAACTCTGCATGATAATCACATCACTAAGTTTCATATATGAATTAAAGTATATACCACTAGATTTCATATAGCACACACACACCTAACTAAATCATTTTCGTTCATTGATATATATATACACATATATCCCAATCTTTGACGTTATTTCATAAAAGCTATTCGGCCACAACCTATATACAATTCACTTCACATTCGAATTTATACAAATAAGTACAATAAGATTGCATACACATATTACACACTTTAACTTCATTTCTTAATAGCCATTTTGCCACATTATAAACATATACCATCCATTTCATATTCGGCTTTATAGCCTAAATTCGATACACTTTTTTTTTTTTTTTGCAAGTTGAACATATAAAGGTCAAATAATTACTTATCATATTCTATAACTTCATATAATTATAACATTTGTCAAAATCATTATGTCATACATTTTAATCTATACCCGTATGATTTTCTACACAGCATTAACACAATTTAATTTAAACATCTGAGTACATATTCTGTACTATTAAAATTAGCTCGATTGAAAGACTTATTTGTCCCATCCAAATAATTTTCGTCAGAGTCAGGAGATATCACACTATCGCAGATTAAAAAAGGCATGTATAGCTAGACTCACTTATGCTGTGGTAGTCCTAGAACTGACTAAACCATAGCTCTGACACCAATAAAATGTAACACCCTTAACCCCTGTCCGTCACCAGAATAGGGTTACAAGGTACTACCAACTGAACACTACTTTCGGACATTCAAAAATACATATATAAAGTAAATCTTTATTCACTCTACAGTAATGAACATTAAAGAAATTTAAAACATTTAAATTTTATTTATCATCACCACTTGAAATCATTAATCATTATTATGTAGCCTAACATAATCATGTACTATTCATACGTTTGTAATACATACTCAAAATATATCTTGATTCAAATGACGAGTTAAGCCTATACATGCCATTTTTTTTTTTGGTATAAACTTTTAAAAGTGCCAAAGATAGTTACGATAGTGTGAATGACTTTGAGCTTGAATCTTTGAGCTTGTAGCTTTCAAACAAGATCTATAAAACAAAGTAACAAAGACACTCGAAGTAAGCTTCTTAGCTTAGTAAGTCTTAAGTGAATAAAACAACTTAACTTAGTTAAACACATTGATTAAGTATAAATAATCTAATTATGACATTATTTGGCCGGATAGACCTAACCACAATAGTACACATTTTCATTGACATCTCATTTGTTTAGAATCTGAAATCACATAGGTATCACATATACTTCTATGTATATAAATTCCACAGAAGCCGAATACATAGATATACCACCACTTCTCATATGCTTTGCATAAATAACTTTTACATACCTAAACAACTTAATTTAGCGAACAAATTCGGATTTTGCATAGCATGAGCTTCCCCAAATTCACTGCAAGCTAGTTACATTATAAGTTTATGATATATGTGAATTTAATTTTTAATAGATGAGGGATCAATTGACGGATTTAAATTTAGATAATGATTTTATGTCTTGATTTGCTATAATTATACGTACGTTGTTCTAGTAATACTTGTATCCTGTTCTAGTATTGAGCACAGGTATGGGGTGTTATAGGTAAATTGCCCGTTGAACCTCTGAGAACATCGAGGGATACTCGGGTGATACACATACAATGTATATATGTAAACCTATAAATCCGTCAATTCATCATATATGCTCTTTTGAGCGATGTACTGTATGCTCGTCTTGAGCCAGTAGTTTGAATGGTGAGCCTGGAGGCTGAACATGTAAGCCTGAAGGCTAAACAGAAAGCCTGAAGGCTGAACGGTAAGCCCAAAGGCTAAACATGTAAGCTCATGAGCTGTGGTGAGTCCGCGACAAATGCAAGAGCTCAACCGAACGGTAGCATTAGTGACATGTTACTTGAATCCTATGACTTTCTACGGTTCAAACGGGACTCGGTATTCGATTTAAACATGTATTCAATAGGCATTTAGATTTCCTAAATCATTAAACATTCATATCACATTAAAAACAGCAGTTATAAAAATAATACAAGTTCGATTCTAGTTGTACAAACTTACCCCAATTTAGCTCCTAAACTTGATATTTACTCGTCTACCTTTCATTTCCCCTGATCAAGTTTCGGTATTTGTTTGTCTTGATCTATATTAATTCAAATTAACTCAATTATCCACTAACACACTCAATTTAACACGTCTACATGTATTTTGGCCTATTTTGCAAAATAGCCCTTGTATTTTCATAACTTGACATTTTAATCCTCAATACACAAAATAAAAAATTACTCAATATTAGCCATAATTCATCATAGCCGAATATTCATATGTTCCATACAAGCACATATATCTCATTTATTCACATTTCTAACCACAAAAATTCTATCTTTTTCAATTTAATCCTTCATTCATATTTTTATCAAAAATCATATTATAAAACTTGTATATCCAAAAGCAATCATCAATAATCTAACATAAAACATCAAAATACTTATGTATTCAACAATGGAACATTTCAAAGATGTCACCAATTTAAGAAATTGAGGTACGGGCATGATAGAACACAAAGCAATGATTACAAAAACATACAAATTCTCAAAAACTGAACAAAAATAGACCTTTAATCAAGCTTGGAAGTGGCCGAATATCAAAACATTTGAGTACTAGCTTTTCTTTCTTCAATTTCGGCAAGAATGGTGAATTATGAACCATTTTCATGCTTTTGTTTTATTAAACAAATAATAATAAGCCATTTACTATATTATCCTTATTAAAATAATAACATAAAGCATAAATTAATGTCCATTAATGTCCATGCATATTAATGAAGGTAAAATTTCAATGCAAGGACATTTAATGCTAAAACCATAGTCATTTAAGTGACTTTGCTAAAAGAACTCATGTTTTTTGCTTTACGCGATTTAGTCCTTTTTACCGAATTAATCGTTTAATCGGTAAAATTCCTTTATGAAACTATCACATGGTAATTCTATCATGCTGTAAAACTTATTAAAATAATAAAATAAAAATTTTGACTTGGTTAAGTGGCCCCAAAACCACTCGTTCTGATCAAACTTGAAATTGGTCTGTTACACAATCGATATTTCACGATCAAGGGTATAGTACTATTTGTAGTAGCGGTCCTTATATAT